>ML778564.1:757929-790919 GCA_009831015.1 Picea engelmannii | reverse complement strand
TATTTTATTTATGTCAGCTTTAGGCCATTAGTTGTAATTTAGATTAGTAATGTTATTTTATTTATGTCGGCTTTAGGCCATTATTTGTAATTATACCTCCTAGTCTCCTATATATACCAAGGAGACATTTTCATTTTGAATCAGCTTGTACTTGAACATTTAAGTGGGGTAAAAGGAGGTTGCTCCCTCAAAGAGGCTTATTATCTGAAATTATCTCTTTTTCAAGGCGTTGAGTACTTTTCTTGAGGTTTTTATATGCTATATTGATGTTTGGTTCTTAATAGTATACCACTCAATAATCTCTGTATCTTGACTTGCTCATCCTGGATGAAGTCAACATACCTTAACAACTCCAAAAATATCCTTTCTTACTCATCCATAGTCATTCCCCCGAGCTTGATTTCAAATAACTCCTTCATATTTATGTCATAATAAAGTTTGGACAAGTATTTCTTATGCAAATATTCTCCTAACAACCTCTAAGTTATCCTTTTTTATCAATGTGCTTGACTTGCACAATATGGTCCCACCACATTGATTCTTTCCCTTTTAACTAGCAAATTGCAATTCTAGCTTCTCCTTGAGAGGTATAAGTATGCAACTGAAAATACTTCTTCATGACTAGAAACCATGCTTCTTCATATTCATCCTTCTTATGCCCACCATCAAAAGTAGAATGCTTTCTATTTTTCATCTCCCCTTGTAGTTTATCCACTCCAGTCCTCCTCTTATGTTGTCAGACAAGAGATAGATTTCAACTACTCCTTTCTCTTGTAGTTGAGTTTCTTAGTGAGTGATGTTCATATCTACCAACACTTCTAGATTATTCCCTCCTAGAATGAGATTTATGATCCTCTTCCTTCCATGAATATTCTTCCCTATCTATCTTCTTCTGCAAATGATCCAAGATTTGCAACAACTTGGTGTTGATGTGGTTTTGTTTCTCTTGAAATTTCATATGCTTTTCATTCTCATCTTTTCATCTCATCATGTCTCTTTGCAGGCTCTTTATTTTGTCCACAAGATCAATACTCCTTCCTATGCCTTATTTGTTTGCATTGGATTCAGTCTCAACATATCCTAGGTTGGCAGTCAGTCCCCTAACTTCATCATCATGAGTATATTCTACCTCATTGATCTTCATGTTGATTTGTTTTGACCGTGACTTCAAGTCTACACAATTTGTAACCAAATGAAATTTTGTTAGATTAAACATACATACAAATATGGGAAATTCACATCCTATTTCCAATATCTAAAGGCCACCAAAAGCATTATTTCAACTTGCTAATGAAAACTTCTACCCATATCTAAAATCTGGATGAATAGATTGATTCTTATCCTTCTTATCTTTCAAATGACTATTCATTTTCTCAAATCTGAGCTTTGAGAAGAAAGTTATGGTTGATTGAAGTTTTTTTCTCTTTCCCCAAATTTAGACAAATTTTCAAAAAAACATCATAGACTTATTGACATGGAACCATGCTGATGTGGAATGACACATGTTATCTTATGTGGTGGATGAGATGTCTTGTTAATGTGGCATGTATTGGCCAATATCTGACGACATACCCCACAAGTTGAAAGGCAGAACCTGAGGGTGGAACTCTACCCAACTGGGCATCAGGATCCCATGGATCCCCCAACAAATGACACAAATAAAACCTCTTGGTTATTGGTGGTTCGATTATTTAGCTATTGGAACCCTATCCTAGAATCTTACCCCAACTGGGTACCAGGCTTCAGTGGATCCCCAACATTGATATTCATAAAATTTCCAGATTGCCAGTGGTCAGGTTATATAGGCCCGCAGAAATCTATGTTGGAACTTTACCCCAACCAGGCACAGGGCTTCAAACTTCTTCAAAAGTTAACATAATAAAAATTCCTGGTTTCCGATGGTTCGATTATCTAGCTAGTGGAACTTTACGCTATAACTTTACCCGAACCAAGAACTGAGGATCCGAGCTTCCACTTCAAGCCATTGCAAGTTTCCTTTTGATACTGGTGGGTCCAAATATATGGGGAAACAATTCCTCCCAGGATTACCTTGGAGCTTGGTATCTTGGCACCAATCGATGAATGAGATCCATTGGCCCTCAGATCCGACGAATGATATCTATTTAAGCCCCCACAACTTGCTCCGATGCCCTTTCCAACATGGTTTCCACATCACCTGCCAAACATGTCATACTACCATAATGGAATTATTTTGTGGTATTCCACATCACTGGCTACATACCTCGACACATTGTGTTGACATGTTGCTAAGGTGGCTATTGATGTGACAACTGACCCTTTCAATGGAACTTTACCTCAAGGGACTCTAGATGCCCAGTTATCTGGATGTCTCCACTACCACCTGCTTCTGATAGATCTAATGAACGATAGTTGGGGGAGATATAATACGATGGCTTGGATTAAAAAATGGTTCTACCACCATTTTTCATTGCATCTTGGATCTAGGACTCAACTAAAGATCCTTTTGTTTGGTCCTTCAGAATCCCAGATTCTCGGATGTCCCAAACATTTGCCATATGGTATTTGATCCTGATGTATGGCGATCGACATAGGGTTCAACGTGACGTTCCTATGTACTACCACCTATTCCCATGGATATCATCTATCACCCCCACATCATCCTAACATCTTTTGTGCAATAAATATATAAATTTTCCATGATTTCAAATTTTAAAAAATGCCCAAAGTTCAAAATTTGAATTTCTCTCTCCAGTTGCCATGGAAAAATATGCAACTTAGCTTCTCATGACCAATTGTAGGCTATGTGCAGTAGATTCTATATCTGCACCAATAATTCAACATCCTCACGTCGATTTCTTATTGATTTGAACTTAAAATAATGAGAAATTTATCCCAATTCCATTCTGAAGGCTATACAATGACTTCAATTTCGACCCAGTTGTCGGCTCATACAACCCGAGTGTTGAAAACCATCACTCTGATACCACAATGTAATGTTCCTAGGATCCCACTTGGGACTTGTCCCTAAAACATTCCTTTGATACCATCATAAAATTTTCCCAATAGGGCTCTGATACCACAATGTAACGTCCCTAGGACCCCACCTAGGAACCATCATTGAAAAATTCCTATGATACCATCACGAAATCCTCCCAACGAGGATTTGATACCATAATGTAGCATCCCCAGCCCCAAGTCGAGGCATGCCACATTAAATTTCTCTATGATAGCTTACGCAACCAAGCCCATTGGGCTCTATAAACAATGTCGTACAATTCTTCCCTACATACATTATAATTATATAGTCCAACAAGAAAAAAACCATGCATAATAAACTTGTCAATCATTTCACAATGCAATATAAAATTAAATTATTAAACACAACGAAAGTAAAATACATTAATTCAACAATTAAACATTTCATACATAACACTTATCTTTAAAAGAAAACACCAACTAGCTATAGACCTCCGATGTTCCTCCTAGTTGTAGGCACTATTGTTCCAATTCTCAATATAAGGTCACCCTCGAGTAAGGGCTATGAATCCACTAGATAAAATGCACTCTCAATAGTCCCACTAAGGTCTAACAACACTTAGAAAAAAAAACCAAGCCAATGGCACCAACTCCAACAACAATTCCACCTCACAGCCTCTCATTCCCCTCAACTCGTCCCACCTTAGGAACTGTGCCTCTTCACTGCTCTGCATTCCTTCAACTATACTACTTCCCTTCCAAGGATTCAACAACAGGCCAACCAAGAAGTCTTAGTGCTTTGTGGCACTTGGAACACAAGTGTGTTATAATGGAGATTATAGGCACACACAAGGCCAACACACATGGAAAACTATCCCAACAAATTCTCCCAACCAAGGAGAATTTCTCCACAGGCCTGACAACGTGATTCTTCACTTCACAAGCCTGACAACCGACTTCTTCACAACCCAAACCACCAAGGATTTACAAGGTGATCGCTCCAATAGCTTGCAACTCCACTCTTTTTGTAGTTCATTCCACAACATGGAACATAGTCTCAGACTCAAACTAGAAATAATTTGAATGATTGACTGAATATACCCTAAACACACTAAGCCTCCATCTAAGTATGCATGAAAATATCATGACAAGTGGTACAAGAGTAACCACTTCCTCTCCCTTAGGAATTCAACCCTCCCTAAAGAATTAGGATAAAAAAATAAGCATGACAATAACTTCAAAATTGGACATTTTTAGGAATATTTTATTATATTCCTTATGCTTATCCCCCTAATCTAA
Organism: Picea engelmannii; assembly: GCA_009831015.1. Lineage (NCBI taxonomy): Eukaryota > Viridiplantae > Streptophyta > Pinopsida > Pinales > Pinaceae > Picea > Picea engelmannii. The sequence goes on along the minus strand of ML778564.1, from coordinate 786,662 downwards.
GCCCCTTCTCATAAGCCCTTCATCCCCCTTTCCCTCTCATGGATTCCTAGCCTCCCATACTCTTTTCGTCCCGAGGTCTTCAAAAATGATATTTTTATTAATAATGATAGTGTGATTTACAAAAATACAAAGCTTGTCTCACTGGCCACAACTTACAGGATCACTAGTCTCATATCACATAGGCACCCTGGCCTAAATATACGCACACACAAGGCACTCTGGCCCAAAAGTATCCTAAATCTCCAACCATCCTAATAAAAACATGTACAAACACATACATGGCTCTATCTGGGGTGTTACAAATAGAAGGGTATTTCTTCCCCTAATTTTTTCAATCAAAACCCCACAAAATTTTTCACCGTCAAATTTTATTTTTATTTTTTGAGCTTCAAAGATTAATATTTATTTTATATTTTTGTGTGCTATATCATATTCATTAAATACTTTTCATGGTTGGTACAGATAGGGTTTAGATTCACATTGTCTATCATCCGATCTAACCTTAGTACAATAAAGCATCTCAAAATTAAAATAAATTTAAATTGCATGGATGGCTTGGACGATCATTATCACCAACATATAGGGTTTGAATGTTGTCCTGGTTGTGAATTATCACCAAATAAAACCCTGGTGAATTTCACTTATTAATCTCATGCGTGATCTAAAAACAATCACCACCTAACTAAATCACTATTGTTCGGAGAGGTGTACATCAAAGTGAAGAGTTTTATTTGACTATCTCTGAGGGTCGCGTTGAAGGAGGAGGGGCACATTCAAAACAACTGTGGTTGTATGAACTCAACAAAAACACACACAAACAAAATACAAAACATAGAAACTAGAACGCAGGAGCTGCAACTCTAAAACATCTTAATGCATTCATTGCTTCTAGAGAGAGAATTAAATACACAAAACTTACTAACAATAGGACTCAACTCTTCTAGAGTCTTCTTGAACTAACTGGAACTGACTAAGACTCTTCTTCAATTCTCTAAACTTAGAAATATCCAAAAATAAATAACACTCCAAAAATAGATAACAAGAGTAATTATCATATTACAACACTCCCCCTTAATTATGTCCGCTAACAATTCTAATACTAACCATGACATATTGACAATTGGCATTGCCTCTATAGGATTACAAAATTCATAACATGATGACCTATTGTTCTAAGTCTCATCTAGGCTTACAATGATTGAGATCAACTAAAAAAATTGTTTCACCTTATTTACTTCATGTTGGTTTAGCTTGTACTCTCTATGCTCTACAAGATTTTTCTTCTTTTTGCTCCAAACTTTATATTCTACATAAATTTTCTTCTTCTTCAGATTCAACATTAATCTGGTTGTCTTATTCAATATTTATTCATCATATTTGTATTCTTCATATGGTTCTACTTTTTCATTTTCTTGTACTTCAACTACTGTTGATTTAAAATTTATGTCAACCTCTGTAAGATAAAAACCATCTTTATTTTCTTTCATCTCCTCTTCCACTGCCACAATAGCCTCAACAACTCCAATGGTTTCCTCTTTATCTGTTTCTTCTTCTACTGCAGTTATGAAATTTTTTCCATAACCACTTTCATCTCCATCATACTTGGGCTTTGCAAGCTACTCCTCAAGAAATGTTAGTTCAACATAAAATTCAACATTCACTATATCTTCATAAATGTCTTCAACAACTTCCATTGCTATATTCTCCTCATATTTTGCTACGGCTGCAAAGGTAGTTTCATTTTCATCTTCAACTTAAATTTCATCATCCACATGTGTATATACACAGTGGGCTTCACTTTCTTTATCATTCTCATGCTCCGCATCTCGTACAAAATCATTGTTTTCTTCCGCAATTTCATCAACAAATTTCTGTGCAATGTTCAAGATGACTGCAGACTCCAAATATTGTTTATTTTCTTCTACTTCAACGAGTTATTCCATATCTTCTTCAATTTGTTCTGCAATGTCAAATTCTTCTATTTCTTTTGTTACAATAGTCACTTCATCAACAACTCCAACACTCTGTGGATCATCTTGACGTTGATTGATGTTTCTTCCCCTTTCATTGTATGCCATCTCTAGAATATCCCAAGCTTCTTTGGACATGGTTGTTTCTGCAATTTTGGGAAGAATGCTCTCATCCAAGCCTTACTGAATGAGAAACAACATTGATGCATCATCCTTCTGATTTGATATGAGTTGATCGTTCTGATATTGAATCATGGTCTTACAGGATTCATGATTTGAGGGTTCTTCAAACCCTTTCAACACAATATCCTATAAATCTTCTATACATAGTCTCGTTCTCATATTGATAATCCAAAAATCATAATTTTTACTAGAAAAACTAGGAGGTGGTGGTAGATAAGAATCACTCCACAAATCCTTACTAATAACTCAAATTCACCAGAAAATGTCAATCCCCTGTGAAAACTGGGATCTATGGCTATGCTAAATTGTTGCTTAAAGCCATGTTTTCTTTTTAACTTCTAAACAAAAACAAAAGTGTTTTTGTAACTTGCACTGCAGACTTTTACGAAGAAAGCCCCCAAAAACTCTTTTTATTTTTTATGGATGCCAAAAACAAATATCACATACCTTCCTTAAAATTAGAATAATAAGAAGTCAACCGAGCCTTTTTTAAAATTAAAATAATGAAATATATGTCATGCTTCCTTCTATTCGGGGCCTCCTTAAAATTAAAATAATAACCTTTTAATCAACATCCTTTTAATTAGAATAATAACTTTAAATAATGAAGAGTATAATATCCATGACTTCCCTTCTATGGGATGAAACTCTTGGGGACTTCTCGGAGAGCATTGGGTAATGAAAATAACAATGAGAGAGCATTGGTTAATGAAAATAACAACGTAAGCCTTAGAGTTCCCCATGACAGAGTTGAAGGAGCAAGAAAAGACACTTAGTCATATTGAATTAGTGTTATCCAAATTATTGGTAGAAGTGCTATATGATTTGCATATGAGTGTGATGGAGGAACTTCAAGTGCGCGCAGTGTCAACATCAATGGAGTTGACAAAGGTAGTCCAAGAAAAGGATATGTTGCAAGGTGAATATGATCAGTGAGGTAGGAGCGAGATGAGGCCACATAGAGGACTGTAAGGATAAAGTAGGTGGTCCAGGTGGTTTACAACATTATTCCAGAAGTTCCTAGAGAGGAAGATGCCTCGCTAGAATAAAATGTGACAAAGATTGGTGAAGCCATTCATGGATTTCACACAAATATCATTGATTTATAGACATATTATGAGTACTCCACCAGAGGAACAAACACAAAGAGAGAATATGACGAGAACAAGCATTGAGAACATCAGAAGTCTGGAAGCAAAATGTGCTAAGTTATATGCAGAAAGCACGAGAATATGGGCTCAACTGACAAAAGATGTAGAATTACAATAAATTGGGAAGAATCTACAAGTTGTGCAGGACAAGGCGCATAAATTCAAGGAAGTAATGAGCACATTACCACCCATAGACATGATGACAACAATGGTAGAAAATAGGAAGTTATATTCAAAGATGAACCAGATGAGGGTGGATCAGCAGGCTTGTGCAAACAAGATCAAAATCTTTGGATAAGAAGTATACAAGCTGGCAACAGAATTGGCAACTACACAGGGCATAGTCAAGCAGGTAGTACAAGAAAGTGTTGAAAGGTTGAACACTCATATTACTGCAGAGATAGTCGAGGAAATTATGTAGTAGGAAACACAAGCCAAAGAAAATGTCACAACGACTAAAGACACATTTCAAAAGTTCACGGAAACTTGGAAGCAGGGATGAAGTGGCTTGAGACGATCCACATGTGAGTGTTGGGGGCTTGTTGAAGCAGGTCAATTTTGGGTAAGTTTTGGGAATTGCATAGGAATGGATCATGCGACAAGTCAACAAATAAGATACACACGTGGAAATCAATTAGCTCATTTTCAGGAGTCAGCGCACAAAAGAAGGAAGTTAGTTAGGAGTTTTGGGACATTTTTTCTACTTTGTAACCACTTTGTAGCGGGCTTATCCCTAATGAATATGTATAAACATGTAATGGGTTTTTGGGGTAGAGGGTTATTTTTCATTAGTTCATTAATGATGCTTCGATATGTGAGGTTAGAGGAGTTGATTAATATCTCATAAATTCAATATTGTTGGTTGTTTTGTAGAGTTGTCAAATATGAGATAAGTTGAATATCAGTAGAGAGGTATGCGTGCAATGCATCATAGAATGACATGGGAAGGTTTGGGTTTTAACTGAATATCATTGTATAAGTGCAGTACACATTAATGTAATGGAGACTATGAATGAATAATATAAGAAGCCATCCATTGTGGACGTAGCCCAGTTTGGGGTGAACCACGTTAAATCCTTGTGTTCTGATGTGTTTGTTGTCTTGATGTATTGGTTTATTATGTTTATTGCGCACATGTAGTATATGTTTAATACATAATAGGAATGTGTATTTGATGTTTCCACATGTATGATGAATGAGTATATAAGATGAATTTGTCATAGGTTATCATTTTGTTACGGTTTCATGCACATGATAAATGAATATACGTTAAGTGAATGGTTAGGATGAATGCCTCATATTCCCCCATGACTATGGAAACTTGGTTCCTGTGGTCCCCTCCTTGTGGGTGATGCCGAAAGGGCCAATATCTTTAGGGATTTGTTGGTGATTTAATACTAAACCCCAAGTCTACATACTGTGCCCCAACAATCCTATTTTGAAACTTGCTTTGGGTATCTTCCACCTTCACCCTTAGATATTGTATATGGATAGCAAGGAAGAGTAAGGGAAGAAAACACAAGAGAAACATTGAAGGTTGAAAAAATTATTGATAAGATCATAGTAGATCCATTTTCAATAATATGAGGCATTAAATAAGTCATAGGAAAAGTACAAGGTCCGACATGATAAAGACATAATTACGATAACATTCAAGGTAAGAGATAGAGTTTGGTTACATTTAAACAAAGAAATGTTATAGGGCCATGGTAAGAAGATCATAGATCTACAATATGGTCCTTTTGAAGTATTGGAAAAGGTGGGTGATCATTCCTATAGACTTAGTCTACCAACATATATATATGCATTTACTCAGTAGTGAATGTGGAAAATATGAAACTCTATGGAACTTTCATGTTGGACTAGGGAAGTGATGAGTAAGGCTTACCTATCATAGAGGACTTAGCACTAGAAGGTCAGGTAGAGTTAGCAGAAGATTTTTTTGCAAAGGAAGTCCAAAAAAACTAGATGGGGGTAGCATGAACTTTCACAACTTGGGCTGAAAACTTCTAGGTATGGCTAAATGGCACTCTAGGGAAAAGGTAAAAATTTCCTCACCTTTAGTAAAAGTGTTTGGGGACAAAAATCCTCCGTAAATGGGGAGGTATAATTTGAAATGGATCATTGTATAATTGGTCATATATTTTGGTACTTTTTGGGTGGAAAAAGTGGAGCTATTGGATTTTAGGGCCCATTTTAGGGGCAGGTCCTACTTTAGTGATCTCGAGGGCAGGAACTTCCATAACTTATTTGAGGAGTCAAATGACATATTTTGGGTCAAAAATTTGGAAACAAAGTGTGTATCCTCTTAACATTGTTCTACACATCGAGATCTCTCTAACAATGTGAAGATCACCTCAATAAAAGTTTGTATAAAGAAGTTATGCCTCCAACAAGTTGACCTATCCTATCGACCAACATGATATCAAATGGATTCCATGCTGACTTTCGTTACTCACAAATGTGGAGCTAATCACATGTGGACCTTCAAGATGATTCTTTAGGGTTCAAACCCCAACCCTAATTGGGACTTGAGGCATGCAAAAACCAAAACCCTAACCCTAGAAGACTATCATGCCATGTTAAACACTCGACCGTTAGGGAAGGAATGGGTTCCACTGTTACTATATTTGGGAGTGGGATATTGAATCATAACAGAGGAAGAAAAATATCATGTAGCAGTGAGACATGTCATAATGTCTATGGAAACTCCATAGTGAGTGCACTTTCATTGTATTTGCATTTCATAACTAACAATAAAAGAGCAAGACATGAGCTTCACCTTCTAGCTGGGTTTCTCTTGTATTGGGTTTTCCTAGGGTACATCTTGTGTTCATTTTGTGGATGATGTCTTACTTTCTTAGCTTCTTTCATTTCAACTTCAATTTATTTCAATATTTTGTGCGCTAAGCTAGTAATATTAAATCTAAAATATAAAGTAAAAAAATACATAGTAAAAAATTGCAGAATATTATAAGTTATGTTGTGACAAACTATTCCACTGGAATATCCATGATATTTTATAGATCAACATTGTTGAGCTTGGATAATTGATCAATTTCCATGTTTTTCTTATTACAATTTTTTGTGGGATAATATTTAATTCTTGCAACAATGACTCACTTATGGTTGGAATTGTTATTGGATTTTTCTTGAGGATCTTGTTACCAAAAAAATATATAACCTTACTACAAATCCCTCACAAGGTGCCAAGACTAGTGGAACAATGGAAGATGCCACCATTGTCACCTAGGCAACAACTTCCCTCTTTTTAGTGGAGTAAATCCAACACAAGGGAGGCTTCTTGTACCCTCTCAAGGGTAGCAATTTTTTTTGGAGACCCTCACATTGATATCGTGTACCTACATACATGAGATATCATACATATTTTATTAGATCTAGACATAGTCCTTTCTTTCTCCAATTGAGACATGATGCTTGCTCAATGAACCATGGTGTTTCTCATTTCAAATGCTCAGATATCATATACACCTTGATGGTCCAAGTATCTTCACGGATTACTCCATGTTTAATATTTACCTAGGCATGATGATATAACCTCCTGGCATGTCATTAAGTTGTGGTTACCCTGTGTTTGTTGATTAGAATGTCATGTCATAACATAAAATTTTTATTACTTGCATTGTATTACCTAGGAAAGTCTTTTTTGTTAGAAGTGTGTCTTTCCTAAGATGACTCGTACTACTAGGTGTTTAGAATATATAGCACAATACACATCCTGACCATACTAAGCATTTTCCATCTCCCTAAGTATCACTCGTCTCTATCCACATTAAAAAAAATGACATCTCACCATGTATGATCTTTCAAAGTTCAAAATTAAAATCCTAAATCAAATAAAGCCACAAAGGCTAAGAAGTGAAGAGCAAAGTCAAGCCAAAGAAAAAATAAAACTTGAGCAATGCCCCTTATTAAAAGGCCAATACCCCTAGTCACTGGTTTTCTAAAGAAAATGTATAGAATAAGGACTTGTTCAATAAAGTGAACATCTAAAGAAAACGGCTAAAGGGATAACAAATAAAGAAAAATGGTCCAAGAAAGCTAACTCAATGAAAATCTCCCTCTAGAAAAATACCATAAAAAACTCCTAACTAAAATAAAGCTAGAAGCATAAAAATCTAAAAGAATGACCAATGCATGTATAGGACTTTGAGAGTCATAATCTAGTTCTCATCCAAAAATCATAATTTTTACTAGAAAAACTAGGAAGTGGTGGTATATAAGAATCACTCCACAAATCCTTACTAATAACTCAAATTCACTAGAAAATGTCAATGCTAAAAACTGGCATCTAAAGTGATGCTTAAAGCCATGTTTTCTTTTTAACTTCTAAACAGAAACAAAAGAGTTTTTGTAACTTGCACCGCAGACTTGTACGAAGAAAGCCCCCAAAACTTCTTTTTATTTATTTTTTATGGATGCCAAAAAAATCTCACATACCTTCTTTAAAATTAAAATAATGAGAAGTCAACCCAGGGTCTTTTAAAATTAAAATAATGAAATATATGTCATGTTTCCTTCTATTCGGGGCCTCTTTAAAATTAAAATAATAACCTTTTAATTAGAATAATAATTTTAAATAATGAAGAGTATAATATTCATGACTTCCCTTCTATGGGATGAAACTCTTGGGGACTTTCGGCTTCTTGTTCGTGGTGGATTGCGACTTCTTCACACAAACCCCACGAAAAACTTCAAACCTCAGATGCCTGGAATCCACGTGCACTATCTTAGCGAGCAGTGGCTAGGGTTAGGGTTTGGATAGCGGCTACTCCCTTATTCCGGCGGCTGTTTCTTGAACGAAGGGTCTGGCTTATTCAGCGGATAGTGCGGAAACCCTGTTTTCCCTCACCAAATTTGTTGTGGTATTTACCCGAAACCCTCACAATTTGATGCAGATTTCATGCGATCTGCATCCTTCACTCCAATTTTCTAGGATATTTCTCTTCTTCTCTAGTTTCTGCAGAGTCTATGATCTACTTCCTCCACGCTTGCTCTCTCTAGATATGATACCACTTTGAAGGACGAAGGTGTGAGTTTCTTACAACTACGATTGTATAAACTCTTGTACAATCAGCTCTATGGGATAGCAAGTTATATACTTTTTTGGGGAGAGGTCACAGATTTGAGCCTTATGTTTTTAGGGTTGCGATTTAACACCTCATATCATTTACGAAATAGGAAGTCTTCGATGAAGTTCCAGCAACATCTACTGTTAACACAAAAATGAATACAAAACACATAAACTAACTTCTAAATGCATTCATTGTTTCTTTAGATAGAATTAAATACCATAGTTTATTGATAATAATTCTTCACAATGATAAGATGGTGAATATTTGAGTGCGGTTTTTGTCTACGATGACCATTATCTTGTTCTCCATGGTAAATTTATGGTATGGAATATAATGTCGCTTTGCAATCTGAACCTTACTTGATATCCATAGTTTCTGGTATATGTATATAATGGCTGTAATCTAAGAATTGAAGGGATAGTTGGTACACCGTATATGTTTGGTACAGGAAAATTACCCAAACCCTTGCTGTAAGAAAAGACCAGAATCTTGTATACTAAATGGAGAATGAAATCCATCGTGAATCTCTCCAAAGCGCTGTTGTTCCTCGAATGTTGTAAATGTTTCGCTTTGTTACACATATAAATATGTAGATAGATGGTGAGCCAAGGGTGGTAAGCGACAGATTTTTCAGGGTGAATTTTTTTTGCTGAGTTTCAACAGCATTCGATTTCAATACTTCAAGAATTGATGGATTATAAACTTTTCCATGTGTGTTGCGACTTGAACTATAGCTCAGTTTCAACAGAGTAATGGCTACTTCAGTCATGACACACACACGTTTACATTGAAATCTGAACATGTACTATTTCCCACTCGAATTTATTGCAACAACTTCGATGCATATGATAACGTGGGTGCAAATCGGGTTGATTAAAATCTGCTCATTAATCCTTTGCAATTGGACACTGGCTACGTTCTTTTCAAACAAGTCTCATTTCATATTGTTTCTTATAAATTGGTTGTCAAGTGTCATGTTTGAAGTGGTCTGTGAAGCAGATACGTGCGATGCAAATTTTGATCATGGTATGCTCATTTCAAGTTTTAAGCATTCTCTGAATTTGAGCAGATTTCACATTGATATATGTTTTTTGAAATCCAATGTAATTTATATCGGTTCTCATATCTTGCTCATTTCACTTGTTATTACTATACGATGTAATGATGATGAATGATATATGGTTTTAAACATTCATGCACTTGTAAGCATTTATTGAGTTCTGTCTTCTTTCACATGTATTGAGTCATCCTCGTAAAGAAGTCAACCCTAGTCATATAAGTCCTTTGCCCACACTCCACTTTCTAGAAATGATAAGACTTACTTTGACCATAGAGGTAAACCCTCCTTAGGCTACTCACCCTAGCCTAGAAGTGCAAAGATAAGGCAGCTGAGGTGAAAGTGAGAAGCTTGCTTGTCCGTATCCTTAGGATTTCTCTTGAGTAAGGTTGGACTTTTCCTTAGTATCCTCCCTAGTAGCCTCAAACAATTCTTAGGAAAGACACAATAAGTCTAAGACCTCTCATATAGCTACTTAATTTACCACCAATAGAATAAGATAATAAAGGTATAGACAAGGTGGTGACTTTATGCAATTTCATGATTTGAATGGATGGGAATCTATGGAAATTTAGAAGGTTTATCAAGGAAATTTTAGGCACAAGAGGATCCCTAGACACTAGAAAATAATAAAAGGCTAATGGATGTTGTAAAACATGAAAGAAAGATGGTAAATTATGTTAGCAATACCAGTTATAAAAGCAATAACAAATTTAACCTTTGAACAAGTAATAAACCAATAAAAATGAGGCTAAATGATGGATTAAACTAGGGTTTTACACAACCAACAAAATATGAAAATCAACAAAACAATTTTAGGGTTTTAGAAAGATTTTCAAGTGAAGTACATGCATAAATACCAAAACGTCTCTCCTTTTTGTGGCTGAAAATGAAAATATTGTTATTATCTAACCCTAGGTTAACCCTAAAAAAATAAATGAAAGTTGAAATTGGAGCTTTATGATTGACTATTGGCAGAAGACCAGTGCCTACTATATATTTTGGGGCATATGGGGTCAACTAAGGAATCCTTTGAAGAGATGTAAGTGGAACTAGGGTTATATCTAGGTTTGTTCACTACTAACCCCAAAACATCCTCTTAGTATCTTACTAGGTCTTCGAAGACAATTCAAGGGAAGGTTCTTCACTAGTAACCTTCCAAAGGTTTTGACAAGAAGGGTTTGTTCAAGTATGAACTAAGAGAATTCACAGCCATCACTAGAGAAGTATCATTGCACTTATACTCATTCATAAACAAAACCACAAGATAAAGTGAGATCACTTACTCAAGAAATATTTCATCCATCACAAACATATCAATGAACATCCATGAAAAAGTAAAAGCATCTACAAGACATCCTCTCCAAATTTTTTCTCTAATTAGCCATCCATAGCGATTTTTATAAGAGAGAAAGAAAGGATCCATAAAGATGCAACGTCCCATAAAGAGGTGTCAAATCATCATCAAAGGTGCAAATTTCCATCATAAAAGGGTCACATCATACCACATAAGTGCTAGGGTGTCTCAAGTAAGGATCCATGTCATCAAAAGGATCAACATATTCCAAAAAATCTGGAATGACCTCTCTCAAGTGGTGGGATGGCCTCTATCAAGTGTGCTAGTAGCCCGAATAAGGCATCAATCATGTGGGTAGCCATGTGAAATTCATCATCCAAGGAGGGGATCATGTAGTCCAATGTATCACCAAAGTTGAAGGCATGTACATAAGTCAAACACAACATATAAATTGAGTCATGTCCATGCAAAAGCCACTAGATAGGTCACAATAAGTATCCTCTTCAAACTTCACACTAGCTCATAAAGTTATACAATTTGTGAAGTTTAGGTATGGGAGGATCATTATTACCCCTATTAGGTGTGTCAATGCCCAAGATAAGGAGTATTTCCCAAGAAACCCATCAAGTAGCATGTGTAATGGCATATGGTATAGTTTTTAGTTTACTTCATGAGTGGTGTCATAGTCATGAAAGGTTATGTATGATAGTCATCCTCATGAGTGCCTTTGTATGAGGGAGCGCTTAGGAGTGAGTTACCCTTTCCTTGGTACCGTGTCTTTCCAAACCCCTAGTTTCCTTTTTCTTTATTCATTCAATATTTTTTGGCTTTTGATTTTCATTTTCTAAGTCCTTTTGTTAGGTATGCATTAATTTCATAGGAATTTGGGAGATGACCTCTTAGTGAGGGGGTAGAGCTCATGCTTCTCATTCTTTCTTGGTTTTTGACTTTGATTTTCTTTATTTTTCCTTGCTTTTCATTTTGAGTTATAACATTTTATCTTTCTATATTATATATATTTTTATATCACGCTACATCAACCTTGAGCATTCTACCTCCTTCTCATGGGATTATGAGGCATGAAACTTTATGGGTGACATATGAAAACCAACCCAAAATATAGGATAATATAGAGGGGAGAGATGGGGTGTCTTACATATGGACTAGGATATGGACATGATACCCCCATCAAGGACCCCTAGTACTACAAATTTTCTCATGAGTGGAAACAATTGACTAGGAGATGATGATGACCACCAAGGAGAAACAAGGAAAAAAGTATAAATTCAGAGCATCATGATCCATAATCCAATTCAACCCATGATCACCACTTTCATGCCCAAAACATTGAACATTATCACTCAATATGAAGTATCAGAACATGGTACCTCATGTGTGTCATGCACCATGTCATCTGATGTTAGCGAGTTGATCATAAAATGGAAGGCATCTGTGGGAAACTATTTGTGCAGAATCTGAATTGTCATTGTTGGAGCTATTATATGAAATGTGAATCATGGAGAAAAAATCTCCTCTAGTTACCCCTATATGTGAGGAGGTAAGAGATATTAATGGTTGAATAGTTGTTATATCACCATTTGGAATCCTACAATATAGTTTATAAACTTATAAATATAACATAATAGAAAAAGGTTGTTTCTTCATAGCTACCTATTGTTTTTCAAAATATATTAAATTTCAACTTGTGCGATAAATGGCATATTCTTTGTGACCATATTTTTGGCCCAAAACTCCCCCTACAACCAAATATGATATATTAGGGAAAAAATATAAAAATGTAGTGTCCAATCCGATCCTCCAAGTGTTGGGGAATAAGGTGGAACATGACATGAAACCGAGAACACAATACTGTAGATAATTGAAGAGGGGGGGAATTTTCAAAAAAAAAAAAGATGGTGTCTAAAGACACCATTACAACACTTGATAAAAACACACTATGATCTGAACATCACAATGCATATTAAAGATCTTGATCCACATTATCTGTTGCACAATATCAATTCACATTTTTGATAATGAACGAAGGGGTCTTATTTTATAGTCTCAATATCTAACCAACTTCCATAGAAGTTGGAAGCTCTTGTCCACATGTAACTATCAGGAGTTAGAGTTGTCTCCACAAAATTTTCTCTGTCGAGTCGGCTCGACAGGAATTGACCCAACTGACTATCTGTCCAACTCGTAGTCGATTGTTGGGTTGGTTGATCCATCGCTCGACTATCTTCAATTATTGTTTGATTGTCCGACTGACACGCACATCGACTAATCAACTGACTCATGTGATGTGTTGGTTGATCGTCTCACTGATTGTATCCAGATGAAGGTCAACCTCTCGACCGACTAAACCTAGGAGAAGTGTGATGAACCATCAATGTTTGATGTTCCAACACCCCCTATCAACACCAACTCTAGAGTTTCAAGAGGTGAAATGACATCACTAGGAAACCCCCCCATAATTACAGTTTCCTGAAGCCCAAACATTGTGCAAATCTTGATAAATGTGGGTTCAACTAAAGGTTTGGTGAAGATATCAACAACTTGATCTTTTGTTCTGCAATATTCAAGAGAGACAACTTTATCATGAACCAACTATCTCAAGTAGTGAGTGTGGATCTCAACATGCTTCATATTACTGTGAGCAACAAGATTTCCAGCAACATGTATGGCACTTTGGTATCACAGTACATTGTAGTCGAGGTCTGAATAGGAAGGCCACGTTCTCCCAAATTTTGGCGAATCCAAATTCCTTCAGTACTTTCTTGAATGATGCCATGATACTCTACTTCTATAGTAGACAAGAGATGAACTTTTGTTTCTTTCATGACCACACCAAAGTTCCAGTGCTATAGCAAAACACATATCCAAAAGTGGACTTCTGATCATCACCATCACCAGCCCAATCAGAGTCAGTGTAGCCGACTAGCGAATCTGAACTACAACAATATTTGATACCAAAATTAGTGGTACCCTTCAGACAAGAAAAAAACGTTTGACTTCTTTCCAGTGGATTTATTTGGGGTCCTGCAAGAACCAAGAAACCACACTAACAAGAAAGGAAATTTCAGGTCGACTATGAGTAATATGAATCAGACTGTCGACCAATTATCGATAAAGTGTAGCATCAACATCGAATGCTTGATAGGTTTTAGTAATCTTTACTCCATGTTGAAAAGGAGTGGCACAAGGCTTGCAATTGGCCACCTTAAAACGTATCAATGGATCCATCACATATTTAGACTGAGAAATGAAAAATCCATCAAAAAGTGCTAATACTTGAAGACCCAAAAATAATGTAGAGTGCTAAGATCTATCATATCAAAGGAGCCAACAAGTTGTTTCTTCAATCTAAATATGAGAGAATTATTATTTCCAGTGGTGAGTAATTCATCGATGTATACAAAAAAAATCAAAGTGTCTCCATTGGTGTGGAGAACATACAAGATATGATTAGATTCACACCGTTTGAAACCAAGTTGAAGAAAGAAAATGCCGATCTTAGCATACCGGGCTCGAAGATCCTGCTTCAAACCATAAAGTGACTTCTTGAGTAAAAAAACTATATTTGAATCCATCACAAAACCATGTGGTTGTTCCATGCAAATTTTTTCAGATAGGTCTTCGTGAAGAAAGACACTCTTCACATCCATTTGATGGATTTTCCATTCAAAATGAGTAGCAAAGGAAAGAATCAGTCGAACATAGTTCATCTTTGCAACAGGGGAAAATGTTTTAGTGTAGCCGATGCCTTCTTGTTGAGAAAATCCCTTCACGACGAGGTGTGCTTTATGTCACTCAACAACACCTTCAAAGGTAAATTTGGTCCTATAGACCCATCGACACTTCACAATGTTCTTTCCTTGTGGTTGGGGATCCAAGTCCCAAGTATGATTCTTCGATAAGGAATCGATTTTATTCTTCATGATCTGATCCCATTTAGGTTGTCCTTTAGCATTGGAGTAGGTAACATGATCTAAGGTTTCATGAACATGAGTCATCAAGGAAACATTGGTATGTTGATTTTGACTTCAAGGTTGTCATTCCCAGGAGGCATATATGACATAAGCTCCAACAAATTCAATTGTCTTGGCAGCCCATTGGGACATACAAGAGACATGAGAACCCTAATTCACTTCATTAGGTCAATTAGAAGTCAGAGGATCTTCGGTTGGAGGACTAGTCAAAATGGAAGATGGCGAACAAGTCGAATCAGAGGTCAACAATCGATTCGAAATAGGAAGAAAATTTGACTTTCCAGTCAATGAATTGAAGAATGGAACATGAGTACCAGTGTTAGAGACAACATCAAAGGGATCATCTTATAGGAATCTAGAATATGAATTAAACAAATTAACGCTAGAATAATTCTCATCAAACCAAACATTATGTTTGACAATGAATTCTTATTTGACAGGATCAAACAGGCGATAGGATTTCGACTCTTCAGAGTATTCCATCATGATGTAAGCATGAATATTTGAATCCAAATTCTTTCTGCAATCATCAAGAATGTGAACCTAGGAAACACATCCAACTACACAAAGGTGGTCGATTGGAGGCTTCTTCCCATACCATCATTCGACTGGAGTCATGCAAGGAACAAATCGAGTCAATATGTGATTGAGTAAATAATATGCACAATATACCACTTCAGCCTAGAAGTGAGGTGGTAGGTATTTGGCCTACAAAATACATCTATCCATTTCTATTAACGTCCGATTCTTGTGTTCTACAACTCCATTTTGTTGAGGTGAACTGACTTATTCCAGTCAATACCAAATTGTAGTAGCTATTCTTCAAAAGGTTGATTGAAATACTAACCACCATTGTCGAATCTCAAGAACTTGATGGGTCAACCACATTTATTTTCAACAAATTCCCATAATTATTTGAACTTATCAAAGAAAATATTCTTATTCTTCATGAAAAAGGCCCACGTGAAGTGAGAGAAATCATCAATGAAAGTCAAAATGTACTTTCACTTGGGAGTGAAGGTAGATTGATGTATCAGACATCATTGTGAACCAATTCCAGTAGGTTTTGTGCTCGCCACACTTTTACAGAGTTGAATGGTTCTTGATGATGCTTCCCAAGCATATAACCATTACAGAGTCCTTGAGGGGGAAACACCTTTAGAAAACCAACAACTATGTTCTGAGTTGTCAGTGCCTGCAAAATTAAGAAATTTAGATGTATGAGTTGTTCATGCCAAATTCAAATTCTCTTATCAGTGTGATAAACAAGCGTGGTCGATTCGGATTCAGGTCGAGTTGAATAACGAAACTTGTACAAACTGTCCTTTAGGTCGAGAATATTTCCAACAACAATCAACTTGCATTTTTTTAAAACATGAACATAGAACCGATCCATCCAAAATTACACAATCTTACCTACTTGTGTCAATTGAGAAACATACAACAAATTGGCACTAATATTTGGCTCATGATAGATGTCAGCAATCTTCCCATATCAACAAGCTACATCACCTTGACCAACAACATTCAGAGAAAAATCATCAACAACATAGATTTTACTCTCCTCATCTTTATTCAATTTCATGAATAGAGTGGCATCCTTGGCCATATGATGTGTAACATACACAGCCACCCACACTGGGTCATGCCACCAAAAATATTTCATGCTCTGATACCATACTGTAACATACCCAACATCCAATTGAGCTATGCCACATAAATTTTTCGAACTACATGCAATTAAAACATATACACACAGAACTCTTGTGGAAATTTATATATAAAACTTAAAACAGACAAATGCATTCTGTAAATGCACAGATTCATACGGAAATAAGAGTAACATATATGGTAACATGGTAAAAACATATGGAAAAAACAGTGGATTCAGCGCGCACGTGCAGGTAAAGCATTAACCTAGGGTTCGTGCTCTCTCGCATCCATGCCAAACCAGGGCAGAGGGGAGCCGCCGTCCCCTCCCTCCCCAACCACATCCTTTAGGAAGCTAATCACAGCTTGCAGAAAGAAAGCGCCCCAAGCAGAAGCACCAAGTTTTGTAAAAAAACTGGAGGATGTTCCAGAGATCAATCTCCCCCCGGAACAACCACTGAAGGTAGCACTCTCCCTCTCAGACCGAGGGTTGGTAGGTCAATTCATGGGCCTTTGGCCCTTAGCCAGGACAATAGACAATTGGATCCAAAGGAACTGGCGGCCATTAATCAAAAATAGTGTAACTTGTTACGCGGTTGGAAGGGGCTACTATATTTTCGAATTCATCTCCCAGGAGGACCGCGATTTAATCTTCAGGAACGGTCCATACTTCATGGGCACACAGGGCCTTTATCTGAATCGATGGACTCCAAACTTCAATCCAGCTTCGAAAGTGCCAAAAGACGTCCCGGTTTGGGTCAGACTCCCAAATCTGCCAATCCACTGCTGGAACTCCTCGTCGTTGCAAGCTATTGGGAACGGACTAGGGCACTACATTGACAGAGCCGATCCAAAAGACCAATATTCCTGTGCAAGAATTTGTGTGGAAGTTGACTTGGAAATAGGCTTGTCGGAAGCGGTAAAACTAAAGGTAGGCGAATGGAAACACCTACAAAAATTGGACTATGAGAAGCTCCCGTTCAAATGCAGAGGATGTCATGAATATGGACATTTTCAGAGAAATTGTCCAAAAGCCCCAAGCATAGAGAAAGCAGGTGAGGAAGGTTGGCAGCAACCACGGAAAGGAAGGTCGAAGTCCAAAGGCCCAAGAAGGGAAAATCCATCTCCCGATCAAGACAACCCTGGAAATAGAGAGAAGACAAACAGCTTCAAAGCACTGGGAAATGAAGGTGAAACGGTGAATCCAAGAAAATACGCCCAAGTTGAAGAAGAAAGAGGCGGCCAAACCCAGGATACCGGAGGAACCCAAAAAACAATAGAAGAAGTGGAGAAACCCATCTCCCCACCAAGGAACGGGGAGGCTCAAGGCATCGAGGAGGGAGAGATCTCATCAGGAAATGAATCAGAAGGAGCGAGTGAAGCCTGGGACACCCCAAAGAAGCCGGGGAGAGGTAGGAAATCCAAAAAAGCGGAACAAGACCAGGAAACCTATAAGGACGTCCTAAAAGGAGAACAACCAACTATCAAGCAAATGATCAGAGTAAGGAAAACTAGGAAGCTGGCCAAGGCCTCCCAAGGAGGCCACTCCCCTCCACAAAGTACTCAATGAAGTTAACTTCCTGGAACTGTAGGGGTCTAGGTAGTAAAAGGAAGGAAGAAGCTCTCAGGGACATACTCAGAGCAACGAAAACGAACATCCTACTTATCCAGGAAACCAAGATGAGTCAATAGGATTCTATGAAAGTTTCAAAAAACGTATGGAAAAGCAGCCAGGGTTTAGCCGAAAACGCCAGAGGCGCGTCAAGAGGACTCTACACCCTGTGGAACGCCTCCAAAATAGATCTGATCTGCTCAGACCTTTGCATGCATTGGATCTTCTCCCAACTTCTCCAAAGGGAGTTAGGACAAACGATAAGTCTCTTTAATATCTACGTCCCACAACATATAGATGAAAAAAAGAATTGCTGGAAAACCCTTCTAGACTATTTAACAGATAATGAGCTAGAAAACAACATACTAGGAGGGGACTTAAATGTAATTTTGGCCCAAGAAGAAAAATGGGGAGGATCTATCGTAAGGGACCTAGCTAGAGAATGGGTGGAGGACCTAATCTCAGCATGGGATTTAATGGACATTAAGCCAACCAGGGGACATTACACCTAGACCAACAAAAGAGTAGGCCCGGGGCATATCGCTGCCCGTTTAGATAGATTCCTTGTCCAAATCTCGTTCTTGTCCCTTGGGCTTATAGCCTCTTCAAAAATCCTCCCCCACATTACCTCTGACCACAAACCAATTATCTTAGAGCTAAGGAAGGACCAAGGCCAGGGGCCCATCCCCTTCAGATTCAATCCCTCATGGATACAGGATAAATACTTTCTGCATAAAGTCTCCAACGTTTGGACAAGCAAGGTCAATGGCTCTGCGTTTTATAGTTGTGAGGAAAAATTGCGAAGGCTAAAGGTTGCGCTAAAAGAATGGGAAAAAAAACAATATAATCCAATCGCCCTGCGATTAGAAGCTCAAAGGCGTATGGAAAGTCATCAGCTCACTCTGGAAAAGAAGGAGATCACTCAACAAGACTTACTCAATGAGGAACAACTTCAAACGCAATGGCACAAAGCCTGCAGAGATGAAGAAGGATACTGGAGGCAGAAGTCTCGAAGTCTTTGGCTGAAGGAAGGAGACAAAAATACTAGCTATTTCCACAAGCAAGCGGAAGCAAGGAAACACTATAAGGCTGTGACAGAAATCCAAGTCCAAAACATTACAATCTCTGAGCCAGAGGGCATTAGGCAGGTAGCTTTTGAAACATTCAACACTCTCTACTTAGAAACACAAAGGGAAAGCATTGACCCTCAAATGTACCCCCTATCCATTGTTCCAAATCTAATAAAAGAAGATATCAATCTCAAGCTCATGGGGGAAGTCACACAGCAAGAAATAAAAGAGGCGGTGGACCAAATGCATCTGGATAAAGCCCCTGGACTGGATGGATTTACTGCCAGATTCTTTCAGCAATGTTGGGAAATAATCAAATCGGACCTAACCAAAATGATAAGGAAATCACAAGCGAGCAGCAAGCTAGGAGGCAGCACAAATTCAGCCTTCCTGGCACTCATCCTTAAAGAGCAAGGATCGCTTAGCTTTAGCCGATTCAGGCTGATCTCCCTCTGTAATACAAGTTACAAAATTCTTACCAAGGTCATAGCAAACAGATTGAAAAACGTTCTTCCTCTAATAGTTCTAGAGAACCAGGGAGGCTTCATCAAAGGAAGACAAATAGCAGACAACATAATCCTGGTGCAAGAAGCGCTTCACTCAAGTCTACGCAGGAAAGATAAAGGTATGATTATTAAACTAGACCTTGCAAACGCTTTTGACAGAGTTAATCATAATTTCCTATTTGAGGTAATGAAGAAGTTCGGATTTGACCAATCCTTTGTGAATTGGATAAGAGCATGCATAGGATCGCCATGGATAGCCCCCATGGTAAATGGAAGAGTAACAATTTTTTTCAAAGCGACTAGGGGCTTAAGGCAAGGATGCCCTCTCTCGCCCCTACTCTATGCAATCCAAGCCTCAGTTCTGAGCTACCAGCTGGAAACTTCGAGAACCCAAAGCAATCTCCAAGGACTAAAAATAGCGCAAGGTGTGAAGGAAATCAACCATGCGCAATTTGCGGACGATACCGTGCTGCTAGGTGGGGCAAGTCTGTTAGTTGCAAAAAGATTCAAAGAGGAGCTGGATGCATATGCTGCAGTGTCAGGAGGCAAGATAAGTCAATCAAAAAGTAAAATTTATGGTTGGAACATTACACCCAAAGAGATGCTGGGAATTTCCAGAGTTTTGGGGATGGAAGGGCACACCAAATGGGAGACCTTCACCTACCTAGGAATCCCTATTTCCAAAGTTGCTCCAAGGGCCTCACAATGGAACCATTTACTAGAAAAATTAAAAAAGAGAATTTCTTCTTAGGGGGAGAATTGGCTAAATCTAGCAGGGAGGATAGTCCTAATCAAGTCCGTCTTGGCAAGTGTACCCATCTACAAGAACTCCTTGCTGCTAGCTCCAAGCTCTACAATTCAAAAAATGGAGGCAATGCAGAGAAGCTTCCTGTGGGAAGGGGGGAAGAAAACAGGCAGGAGAATTCACCTTATAAACTGGGACAAAATCTCCAAACCTCTCTTGGAAGGAGGCCTCAATTTTAAAAACACCCAAGTACAGAACCTAGCTCTAGGGGCAAAATTTCTATGGCACATCGTCAGTGGGGACATCGCGTGGAGCAAGGAAGCACTATGGAAGAAATATTTCAGAGGTGCAAGGAGCAGGTGCATAGAAAACCCCTGTAGAGAGGCTAAGGGGTCCCCAATCTTCGCTCTTTGCAAAAAAGCCTTGGACCTTTTCACTCCTCACCTTACCTGGGTGCCGAGAAATGGGAAAAAGATTAAAATCTGGCAGGACTCCATTCTAGGGGACCCACCTCTGGAATGAAGTCAAGACCTGCAACGACTAAAAGGATGGATGGACGGGAAAAATCTAAAGACGCTCTACGACATCTCTACATGGGGGATGATAGCAGCAAGCCATGGCAAGGCTGGGAAGTGGGCAATCTGCCCCAGGACTTAGAAAATGATTGGTGCTCCCTAAAGCTCAGTTTGCAGGAGAAATCCCCCATTAAAAAAAAGGCAAAGATGAGAGAGGTTGGGGGAATAATGTGAATCCCTACTCCACCTCGTTGGGATACAACACCTTCCGAAACATCCCTCATGTTCCTCCCAACCCGTCCCTCTGGAAATCCATCTGGAACATAAAATCCATTCCCAAAATAGACCTGTTCCTATGGGCTCTAAGTCATAGCAGTATCCAAATAGGGGAGAACCTCCAAAAGAAAGGTTGGGAGGGCCCTTTCAGGTGCCCCTTGTGTCAACAAGCCGAGGAAACCTCATATCACCTTCTTCTTAATTGTAGCTACTCAAAAGAAGTTTGGAAGTTGGCGGTTGGGTTGCAAAAGAACCTACGTATTCCCCAAGATATTAAGTCCCTTCTCCAAAACTGGACAACCCTTTACCCTTTCCAATTGAAGAAGCAAAGCTATGGCTCGGGGCTTTGGCGAGCAATCCCAAGGTTTATCCTTTGGGGGATTTGTCTAGAAAGAAGCAATAGAGTTTTCAGGGATAAGAAAAGAAGCACCCCACTTGTGAGTGAAAAGATCAGAGCTCTCTTTGGCGAATGGGCTAGTACTCACCGACATCCTCAATATGGTAGGGAGCTGGAAGAAAAAGAAGAGCTTTGGCTGGGCCAATTCTGAATTCAATTGAAAACTGGGAACATAGTCAACACCATAATTCAAGAGAATTGGGAAATAAGGACAGGAAGGAACGAATTTGACAATTGGAAAAAGGAAAGGAGAGCCTGCATCCTGTCCTTTGACGGAGCCTCAAAGGGAAATCCAGGCCAAGCAGAAGGAGGAGGAATAATTGTAAATCCAAATGCAGAAGTCATGGTGCAATATGCCATTGGCTTAGGCATTGACACCAACAGCCATGCAGAAGCAATGGCTTTGTGGCAAGGCCTGTGCCAAGCCAAAAGAAATGGAATCTGAAATCTGATTATCATAGGAGATTCCCGAATGTTAATCTGTGTCATAGCCCTCTCTACGAAAACTCAAAGTGCATGGCTCAATAATTTGTTGGCTAGGATGCGCCTCCTCCTTAAATGGCTTGACTCATATCAAGTGTTCCATGTTCTGCGAGAGTTGAATAAAGAAGCGGATGAGGAGGCAAATAGAGGCACTATGCTGGAACAAGGATGCATGAGTGCAAACAGTCAGCTAACCACGGTGGATCTACCTTGACCCGCCTCAACCCAAATGAAAGCTCATGCAATTTGCAAAGAAGGGGACAAGACCAAGTCGACAATGCCAGGCATTAACCAATGAAGGAGCGTGGGACAAGACAAAGCGGGCAGAGGACGACCCAAAAAGGATTAGATCTCTTACACAGAGGAGACAGCAAGATCATCCCCCCATACCTCTTGGGAAAAGCAGAGAGGGGCGAAATGATGAGTGCAGGGCAGGCAATATTAAATTCGCCCGCACCCTCATCCTGAGAACAAACCCATAATTAGCTGAGAAAAGAGTCAAAGGAGAGGACTCAGAGCACGCGAACTAGAGGACGAGAGATGGCCACGAGTTCCAGCCGAAACCTCACCATTGAGGAGCGATTGAAACAACTAGATGAAACGCTGGAGGGCTTGAAGCAGTCACTCCAATATCAACTCGATTTCCTGGAGAACTTAGACTCAGAGGCAGGCCGACGGCTGGAGCAACTAGAGGAGGATATCTCTACTGTAAAAATTGGATTCACAGAGGAACTTGGCAAGTTACACCAGGAGATGAAGAGCCCAAAAGACAAGTTTGAAGAAAGGATCGGCCAACTGGAAGGCAAAATGTCTAAGTTAAACATCCAATGGGGGAAAGATCCCAAAGAGTAGTCAGTCTCTTGGTCAGTAGCGATTTCCCTTTCAAGCATCCTGGCATTTTGTATAGAAGCCAGGGCTTTAAAATAATTCTGTTCTCAGTAGACCCGAACCGCCTTCAGGGGTGTTTGTTAAATCTGGAAATTTTAGTAGTGCAACTTAGTTTATTGTAGGCAGTTGCTCAGTGAATCTCTGCCATTTTGTAATCGAGCCGTGGCTAGTCCACAAGTAATACAAATCCCGCTAAACGTTTCTGTCAAAAAAAAAAAAATAGTAACATATACATGCAACATAGACATGAAATACCCATAAATATAAAGACAGGTATAAACCACACACATGAAAAACCAATAAAAATAAAGACATAAATAATAATGCAACATGTAATTTAACACACAATTGACACTTATCTTGGTAAGAATATCACCAACTGTGTGTAGAACTTCCATGAACCTCCCAGTCTTAGACCACGCAACTCATCACTCTCAGTAGTGGGTCACCCTCGAGCTAGGACGAAACTCCACTCGGGTAAAGGGATTCCTAACCATGATCATGTATCTTAGACAACAGGAAATACTCCGTCACAGGTGCCAACTCAAACTAATAGCCTATAGTCCTTAATTCCCCACATGTCTGTCCCACCCCACGAAGTGTGCTCCTTCTCTGCTCAACAGTCCCCTGGCTGCCCCACTTCCCTTCCAGGGATTCAACAACAGGCCAGACAAGAAGTCTTAGAGCCCTATAGTTGTAGTTTAGCACCTTCGGGAAATCATTCCCAACAATTCTCTGACCTAGAGAGAAATTTCTCATGGGCCTGACAACCTACCTCTTAAATATCCCACGGGCCTGACAACCCGCTTCTTCAGTCCAACTCCCAAGCTAACCATGTACAGATACATGTATGGGTACGCATATGGGTACATGTATGGAAACAGGTACAAGAAGGTATGAAGGACAAATGAATGAGTAAGTGCTTGTTGATGGGATAAATGAATGAATGATTCTGAAAATGAACTAAGTCCAGACTATATGTATGCATGTTCCCAACTTGACACTTGTCATGTTGAGAGCTACTTTAGCCCACTTGTCCCCATCCTTAGAACTTAGGATAAAATAATTATCCAAACTTTATACTTTAAGGAATATTAATATAATATTCATTTTTGGCTTAAGCTCCCTAGCTTATCCCCTTATACTTAACTTTTAGCCTCCCCCTTTCCCTAACTACTGGAGTTTAGTCCCCCATACTCTTTTATTGTGGTCAGTCTACATGCAATGATGTATTATATTAATGATAAGACATATACAAAAATAAGCTCATTGGCCTTTAGCATCTAGGCTCTCTAGCCTAATTCAACACATAAGCCTCCTATCTTATACTAATTGGATCACCAGACTATAAAACACAACATATACACAAAAGGCTCTCTGGCCTAAAAATCACACACACTTAATTTTGTTGCGCACAGTATCCTGGAATGTGCACACTTCATCATTTTGGCGCAAAATACATGTGTGCACTATACCATGTAAGGTGCATGCAAAATTATATCAACAGCTCACTAGCTTATAAGAATTTTTACATTTACAATTACAATTTGGGGTTCATCCTATGGGTATTACATGATGAGTTCACCTAGAGTCGAAAACCCATTCATTCTATGCAGTATAAGACATCAAATCTTGAGAAGTCCCGACTTGTAAGGTGAAATTATCAATGGGTCAACCGACACCTCTCCTTCAAGTCATTTAACCTTCTCCTCTAAATTGTCTCTCTTCTTAAAGAATTTCTTCTCCACATGTCTAGTCTTTCCACAATACTGACTTTTCTTCTTCTTTTGAATTTGTTATGGTTGTCCCTGGGGTCCCTAATTGGTATGTAGGTTTCTGTGTAGAAGCATAAGACAGTTCATGGATGATTTTAGGGGCTAAATTTCACTCATGGGCTAATTTTCCATGGTTTTTCCACAAACGAGATTCACTATTTTAAAAATTATTTGCCCAAATTCTATAGGATAAAATTATTTTACCTTAAAAATCGCCAAAAAATTATAAAAACTATATAAAATCCTTATAACTTTGAATATTTTTACAAAAATATCGCCAAACATTTATAGGTGGCATATGAAGGATTAGTAAGATTCGCTAAGGTTTCTACATTTTGAAACAAATTTCCATCCTTAAAATCATCCCTGTCACACTGCACTCTATTCTTGGAATCCATCTTGCCCTTACCCTTGAGCAAGTGGGCCTGGTGTTTACCACCAATCTTACCTTATTCAAGTAATATATGATGATCGATAATAAAAATTTCACAGAAAAATTCAAAGTTGTAATAATTACCATCTTCATTTTGTTCTTTCTAGTTGGTGTGGAAAGTTGACACGAAAACGTTGAATGGTGTTCTCAAATTCATTAGGATCAACTGAATGAGTTGTCCATACTTCTTCTGATAATTATTTCCATGTTCTCCCAATTTCAATTGGAGTTCTTTGACATGTACCAAATAGTCCTCTAGTCTCTCAAAGGAAAGAGGATTGAGAGAGATCAACTCTTTCTCCAACTACATGACATGGCTCACGTCGAATTAGTTGAACAAGGTCTTCATATTCTTCCATACCTAATGAGGGCAGTTGATTCCACTGAGGTGAAATTGTATCTCCCGCGATATGTAGGTCGTGATGACCCCCATAACCTCATCCTTCTTTCCATCAACAACAAGCTTCACCTGATCATTTGTTGGATTTGGAATCACAACCTTGGTATACCGCCACAATCCCATACTCTTCAATAAGGTTTCCATATTTGGAGCCCACACTGCATAATTTGATCCGTTCAGAACAATATGATCAATCTTCGAAGCCATATTTGATATCTAAACAAACTGGTTTGTTTCAGTAAGTTCCAACTGGCAAACCACTGACCTAGAGTCGATCAAACAATATATCTGAATGAGCAAGGTTTATGGATAACAAGTCGAGGTTTAAACCATCGGCTCTGGTACCATGTTGGGGAATAAGGTGGAACACGACATGAAATAGAGAACATAGTATTGCAGATAATCGAAGAGGGGGGGAATTTTCAAAAAACAAAGGTGGTGAAAAATACACTGTTACAACACTTAATTAGAGCACATTGTGATCATAAAATCATAGTTCATATTGCAAATATTGATCCACATGATCTATTGGACAATATCAATTCACTTTTTTGATAATGACCGAAGGGGTCTTCTTTTATAGTCTCAAGATCTAACCAGATTCCATAGAAGCCAAAATATCTTCTTCACATGTAACCATCGATAGTTAGATTTGATTCCATAGAATCCGCTCTGTTGAGTCGGCTCGATAGGACTCAACCCAACCAAATATCTGTCCAAATCATAGTCAATTGTTGGGCTGGTCAATCCATTGCCCGACTATCTTTGACTGCTGGTCGACTATCCGATCGATAGGCACGTCGATTACTCGACCAACTAGTGTGGTGTGTTGGTTGATCATCCAATCGATTGTATTCAGATGAAGGTCGAACTCTCGACCAACTAAACCTAGGATATGTGTGATGAACCATCAATGCATGATGTTCCAACACTAAGCACAATAGTTGTTATCAATCTCTTATTCAATGCTTGGAAAGCATTTTTGCACTTCCCCCATTCATGCAAACAAAGCATCCTTTACCAACAAGATTATTAATGGCTTAGATAGTTCACTAAGGTATTTTATGAAGAAATTGTACTATTATAGTGTGGGATATGGATAGGAAAAGTGTCCAAAATGCATAATGCACTAAGAGATATGTACTCACAAGACAAATGGCCAGTGGAGTTCAAATTTCAAATATGGTGAGAAAATACCATCGAAGAAAAAAAAGAGGGACAATGATTCAAAAGATTCATATAGATGTAAAACAAAATATTTACTTGTATTTGATGAGCAATGGAATATGGCATATCTATATATAGTTTATCAAAATCCTTATATAATAAGTGTCTTCACTTAATTTTCAACTTATCCAGTGCATAATCAAAACATTACAACAAAATAATATATTAATAAACTTATTTATATAGACAAATAAAACATAATGGTGGACTTGATCAGAATGTCCTCAAAGTATGGAGTTAGCCATTATGTCTCAAGAGAATTCATTATTCCTGCCAAAATAAAAGGCATTGGATTATAGTGCTTTCCACAAATATGGAAATTTATGCTAAAGTTACGATTATGAAATCCATTTAACTTGATCTGGAAATTGTCCATGCTTGGAAACCTAATATGAAGGAAAAGAAGTATTTGTATTTCAATTTTGACATTAAAAATTGTATCTTCCTCTAAAGGTTATCATGACTCTAGAAAAATATGTGAGATGTTAAATGCCAATTTTTAATATAGTCTTCTTATAACTTAGCAAATATGCATTGCACATGTGGTGGATGTCTAATGACAAGGAAGATTTATTTTGAAGGAATTATTACCAATATGCTAATTGATTTTGTATGGGACCATAACATAAATGCTTTAGTTTATGATGAGTATTTTTCTTCAATCTTTTATTGCTAAGTACAAATGAACTTTATATTCAACTTGAAAATAATGAGTAACTCTTTTCTTATCGATTTGTGTTGATTTTCTTGAGTTTGAGGAACAATATCCATGACTTAATGACGAAGTTGTGTTGACGTGATTTTTACTCCTATATGTGGTACAAGTAAAAAATAAAATTTCCCTATTCTATGAATCAAATAGTCAAAAGAAAGAAGTAGGTGATGTACAAAGGAAAAATCATTGGTTTTTATATAACCTGTCATTTATCTTTCTGCATAAGCCCAATCACAACAATGATCAACACCAACCAACTATGATACCTACATACAATAAGGAAACCAAACCTTCCTTCAAAATACTTTTGGTATATTAACAATTCAATTTAAATAATTCATCATATCACTAACTCGTGGAAATATAAACTTTCATTCAACAACAAAATTCAATACAAATTTGAACACCAAATTGTAGTAGGAAGGGAATAGAGATCTATGGATTCATCATAAAAAGTACAACGAGTAAAGATATACCTTTGAATATGAAGCAACACCTTCTTCACCAAAGGTTTGAGTCCTCATCCAAGGTTGTAGTCCTTCAACTCCAAGCTATTGATGGGACCAAATTTCATGTTAAGTAGGTAAGGGAAAATTTCATATGGTGAGTCCCAATTAGAATCACTCTCGTTTGAGATGGAAAATTTTGACTGGTATGTGGGCTTGGTTGCCACAACGAATTACAAGAAGAAAAAGGGAAAGACAATAAATTGTCCCCTAAAGAATTCTAATTAATTATAAATCTAATCTAATTAAAACAAATGCAAACTATCTAATCTAACTATTTCTAACCTATCCCACGTGAGCAATTATAACAGATAGACACAACATAAAATGGTATCACAGACTTCATAAATAGTTCATGTCAATCAATAATATATTAAAAAAATAAATATACAAGTTGAATCACAAATAGTTATAGATTGAACCTATAACATTACCATTGTATCCCTTAGAAATCATAAATGCATAAGCATATTAAATAACATGTACATAAATAGTTCATATAACAAATCATTCAAGAAACCCATGGAATAACACATGTAGAATAGTCTCATATACAGTTGGAAACATTTATGATCCCAAAATTCCTTCTTCTCTTTATTGAATTAGATATAATAGTACCATCCAAAGCTACAATGGGAAAAAGTCCCTCTTGCATTCAATGGTCTTCCTTTTATAAAACAAGTAAGACCTTTCACATTATTTAACTGCCAACAATTACAACTCTTCCACTTATTTATTTTTTCTGATCATAAAATTTGAATTTCCCCTTCATCTTCATTAATGAATATG
>ML778564.1:727111-745664 GCA_009831015.1 Picea engelmannii | reverse complement strand
ACCAAAAATAAAACCCAAACATGAATCTAATTCTATGGGAAATTGGAAAACCAAATAATAGCAAACTAGGGATTAATGTCAAATGCAAGTAAATTCCCTCAGATAGGGTGTTAATATGATCATCATGAACATATGACCATTGGACATTGGCTCTGACACCTGGCGCTCTTATCTCCTCTCGAGGTCGGTTGCTGGTGCAAGGTTTATATTCCAAGATGGGTGTAATAACCAACGATTTATCCTAATGAGTACAATGGAAGTTGTAACTTAGATGCCTGGTACCTGTGACTTGAATGGTTTTTACAGATCGTTTGTGGTTGCAGTTATTGTGAAGGAAAATCATGAGTGTTCCCTTGAAGTCCACAAGCCTACAATGTGGATGGAGGGAATAAATATTGGGGATGATCAGGGTTTATTTATGTCTCCATTGTGAATCCCCCTAGTGAATATCAAACTTGTTGAACCTTGTCCTCTCATTTGGGTTCCTCTTCCTCGTCAGCATGCCTCGTGAAAGAGGAAGGATATGCAAAGGCAATGGAGATTTTCTCGGTTTTATAAGTAGACATAATAGATCTTGCCCAATGGACATTGACGCTGACAATTAGCATCAACACCTTGACCTGAATGATGTGGAGCAAGAGTTGCTTGGTAATCAGGATGAGGTAGATTTTTTAGGTTGCATGGTGGAATGGGGGGAATTGACACTAGGGACTGTCATTGAAGGTATCAATACATCCCCAAATATTAGCACAGACAGAGTTATGTATAATCCAACCAAGACTTATCCTCTAGTTGAAGGTGAAGGTTCCCATAGTGTTGCCTCCAATTTGATGCCACTTTCGGTGCCAAGTACTTCCTTTTTTACCATTTAACCCTCTCTTTTCACCTTCTCACCGTTCCTTGATATTTTTAATGGAAATGTCACCCAAGGCTTGAAAAGTGATTACGTTGTTAATTTAATAACTTCTCCATTATTTTTGATAGATTAGGAGAATTGATAGTCGATTATTTTTTCCTAGTTCAATTCTCGTGACTCTTATGTAGTTCCCATAGCACCACCATTGTTCCTCATACTTCCACTTGTCCAATGGAGAAATGGGCACATAGGTATCATAGTGGGATGCTTTTAGATGGTTATGTACCCATTATATCATGCCCAGGTCTTACATATGAGTCTCCAAGCACTTGGTCAAAGTTATGGTTAAATTAATAAGCAATTTTAGAGATTCAACTTTCGATGTGATTTATCTGCAGATGAAGATAGATCTCGAAAATCTAAAATATGGGTTTTATGCAGAATGAGCCAAATTGTGTTTTATGTTATGGTCATATTTACAAAATTTGACACAATTTGAGAGATAAGGCTGATTTTCTAATTTGGGTTTGACTAGATTTTGTGTGTGGTTGATTCCCAAAAATGTAAAAATTGTTTTAACAAATTTTAAGCTTGGGAATTCCGTTCC
Source organism: Picea engelmannii (assembly GCA_009831015.1). Taxonomy (NCBI): domain Eukaryota; kingdom Viridiplantae; phylum Streptophyta; class Pinopsida; order Pinales; family Pinaceae; genus Picea; species Picea engelmannii. The sequence goes on along the minus strand of ML778564.1, from coordinate 744,201 downwards.
ACTGATTTTTTTTTATATAAATGAGAGCTCCATAAGAACGACAGGGGAATTATTTGTAATAGGGATTGAGTACAACATTACTTTGTTCGTGTATTATTGAACTTCAACTTTTGAATACAAAGATGTCATGTTGATGTTCTAAGGCGAAATTGGTGTGTACAATTTGCTCTTAAGTCTGTGATATTTTGGGAAGTGTGCAAACAATTGGGAGGGCCCACCAATTCAACCTTCGATGACCTATTCTATAGAAATAGGGTTATTAATTTAATCCCTTTATTTTAATAGCTAGTATGGTTTTGAGTATGCAGCCAGTATAATTCTATTTGTCTTAACATCCTTTTGTTTTACAACATTTGCATGATCTCCAGGTCAAGAATTGATATGAAATTGTGTGTAGTGTTTATATAATTTGGTTTGCAAGTACATGTATATTTCTAATCTTCAAGTTGGATGCTTTAGTCATTGACTTTGGTCACAACCTGAATAGTGGTATGTTGAAATAATGTAACTGCAAAGAGTATTCCAATTATTATTTGATATATTATTCATCGGATCAATCCCCATTGTGGATTGATCATGTCGGTTATTGTAATAGGACCAAATCCCCTTTTGCGGATTGGTCAAAAGAAAATTGTAATAGGAATAATAAGAAGTCGGCCCCAACAGATATTAAAGAGGCCCATAAATATAATAAAGGTGGGTTTACCCACCCAGTTTGAGAAGTCAGCCCTGCCAGTGAAGAGACACTTCACATGTGATAGACTTGTATAAATAAAGAGGCCAACACCTCACTTAGACACACAACTAACTTGCTCATTGAGAGACACATTTCAGATCTGCTGTTGAAGAAGAAGGAGAGAGAGAGTGGCACATATCTAGGAGAGGAATTTTTGTATTAGTTTAAGAGATCCCTTGGCATTGTATTGGTGATCTATATTAAGGAAGTTTTGCTGGGTTTTCTTCCCCTAGAGGGTTTCCTAGGATAAATGTTGTGTCTCTTGTGATTGTGTATTTCTCAGTGATCTTGGATTATGTTATTGTTATCTAATGAAATGCAAACATCTATAATAATGGCTTAAACATTAACATGGTATCAGAGCCAAGCTGAAGGAAGCATCTTTCACAAGTGAAAAACGTCACTGTTGTCGTACATGAAAATTAGGGATTTTTGATGGTGAAACTTTTCAGCCCCAAAATCATCTAGAAAAGTGCGCCCTCCCCTAAGGATCAGTTTGGCACTCCCAGTGCACCTTTTCAGTGGCAAAACCATCTAGAAAAATGTGCCCTCCCCTAAAGAGCAGTTTGGCACTCTCATCGCACCTTTTCAGTGGCTGGATCTCCCGGAAAGTGAAACCTTAGTTTCACAAACTACCAAAAGTACCAGAAAACCAGTGTACCAGAAGTACCAGAGTACCAGAGGTACCATAAGCACCAGTCTAGAAATCCGCAGATCAAGTTTGGAGGAGAAAAGGTTGGATTTTCTCAGATTGAAACACACCAGGCTACTCACCTTAGCCAAGCGCACCTCCTGGTAAGTTCAGTTTTTTATTTTGAGCACTTTCATTTTTTGGTCATTTTCCTAGCTCTAGGTAAAGATGTCTGCAAGTGTTAAGCTTGTTGAAAAGTTAGAAGGAGTGGAAAAATTCTGTGCCTGGAAGTATAGGATTGGCCTCATTCTTGAAGAGAATGACCTAGCAAGATTCGTCAAAGAAGAAGTACCAGAACCCGTCGATGCTGCAGAAAAGGCAAAGCATCGAAAGGACACAATAAGGGCCAAAAGAATCATTGTAGATTCAATCAAAGATCACATGATTCCTTATGTGTCATCTAAGAAGACTCCGAAAAAAATGTTTGATGCCTTGACTAGACTATATGAAGGAAAGAACATAAACCAGAAGATGAATCTTAGAACTCAACTGAAGAATACAAGGATGCAAAAAGGAGAAATGATTCAGGAATACTTCTCCAAAATCTCATAATTCAAAGAACAGCTAGAAGCTATTGGAGATACCATAGATGAATACGAACTCATAATGATAGCCCTAAATGGTCTCACAAGACCTTGGGATGCTTTCATCCAAAAGATATGTGCCAGAATGGAGAAATTGAAGTTTGATAGTTTATGGGAAGAATGTATCCAAGAAGAAACAAGAGTAGCGAATCGTGAAGTGTTACTAGCAAGGGATGATGATCAAGCCCTAGCTAATCACACCAAAGGAGGAAGGAAGAAACCCTACTTCCAAAAGGAGACTCATAAAGAGCCTCAACAGTCAAACAAATTCAATCATAAAGAATCTCATCCAAGGAGATTTCAAAAGAAAGGACAACGAAAGGAAAGAGACTTCTCATCTGTACAATGCTATCATTGTGACAAGATGGGACACATTGCGAAGTTTTGTCCAACCAGATGAGAAGAATACAAGAGAAAACATAAGAGGCTCCATGCCCATGTAGTCGAAGATGAAGAGCCACCCACAAAGATGATAAGAGAGCAGATCAAAGATCATGTCTTGATCTGGACCCTCTCAGGATCTGTAACACCTGGAGAGGACACTTGGCTCATTGATAGTGGTGCATCCAAGCACATGACAGGACAAAGACACATTATCTCTTGTGTCTCAGAAAATATTTTTTCTCAGAAAGTGACACTTGGAGATGATTACCAATGTCCCATCAAGGGAGTGGGAGAATCAAACCATAAACTGAATTCAGGTAATTCACTAAAAATGAAGGATGTACTATATGTACCAGGATTGAGGAAGAACTTACTCTCCATTTTATCTTTAGAAAAGAAAGGCTTCAGAGTTGCCTTTGTAGATGGAGAAGTTCTTATGTGGGCTAAAGGAGAAACCTTAAATGAAGCAATCATCATTGGAAATGAAGAAAATGGCTTGTATAAACTAAAGGGTCACTCAGAGGCTGCCATGACCCACGCCATTGAAAACTCATGTGACCTTTGGCATAGAAGGTTAGCCCACATCAACTACAAGGCACTACCATACATATGCAAAGTAGTCATAGGTTTACCATAACTCAAAGGTGACCATAAAGGCGTATGCAATGGATGTGAACAAGGGAAGAACATCAAGAACCCGTTTCCGAAGAGGGACAACAAGACAAAAGGAGTCCTAGAACTCATTCATTTAGATGTATGTGGCCTAATGCTATCATCCTCCATTAGCAGGTATGTATATTATGTATCATTCATTGATGATTACTCTCGTAAAACCTGGATATATTTCTTGAAATCTAAAGATGAAGTGTTCAACAAGTTCAAGGAATTCAAAGCCTTGATAGAGAACCTTTCTGAAAAGAATATTAAGATACTTAGTTCAGATAATGGAGGAGAATATACCTCAAAAGAGTTTGTGAACTTTTGCAAAGATGTTGGGATTAAGAGGGAACTCACTACTCTGTATAATCCCCAACAAAACGGTGTAGCTGAATGAAAGAACAAAACCATACTGGAAGCTATGAAGACTATGATCCATGATCAAGATCTTCCTATGTGATTATGGGCAGAAGAAACAATGGAAGTTGTTTATGTGTAGAACTGATTGTCCCATAGTGCACTTGGGCTCAAGACACTAGAAGAGATGTTCATCGGAAAGAATCCAGAGGTAAGCCATCTCAAAATATTTGGTTGTCCAGTGTTTATTCATATACCTAAAGAAAAGAGAAACAAGCTGGACCCTTCAGGAAAGAAGGGAATATTTGTGGGATACTGTGAGGCCTCCAAGGCCTTCAGAATCTATATACCAGGTCAACATCACATTGAGATTAGCAGGGTTGTGACCTTTGATAAAGATGCAACGCTTAATAAATCTAAACTATGCCAGCTTGAAGAGGTATATGAAGAGGAACCCGTAATCCCCAATACTACAATGAGGGAGGTTCCCATAGCTGCAGAACCAGTGAGGGAAGTCGTAACTTCCCCTAATGAGGAACTTTTAGAAGACCATAATATAGTAGAAGTGCAAGAACATCGTCAGATGACGATCCTCCATAAAAGAAATCCAGCTTGGGCTAGAGAGCTTATTCAAGATGGAGAGAAGTACAGTGTTCCCCAAGGAACTATGAGACAAGTGAAAAGACCAAAGCCATTCTCCAGCTATACAGATTTGATGTGTGATCTCCTAGAAGAGGAGCCTACCTTCTTTGAAGAAGCCATTCAGGGAAAAGAATGGGAAGATACCATGACAGAGGAATACCAATCCATAATAAAGAATGAAGTATGGGAAACAATTCCCAGACCGAAGAATAAAGATGTGGTATCCTCCAGATGGCTCTTCAAAATAAAACATGTTGTTGATGGAAGTATTGAGAAGTATAAAGTAAGATTTGTCGCTCATGGATTTTCCTAGAAGGAAGGCATTGACTATGAAGAGACATTCGCTCCTGTGGCAAGATACACTTCAATCAGAACCATCATAGCTCTTGCAGCTAAGATGAAGTGGAAGCTGCACCATATGAACGTAAAGACAACTTTCCTAAACAGTGTCATTGAAGAGGAAGTGTATATAGAGCAACCTGAAGGATTTGAGGTTGAAGAAATGTCCTCATATTGAATAAAGCCTTATACAGATTGAAGCAAGCTCCTAGAGCTTGGTATGGCCATATAGATAGTTTCTTTACGAGCTTAGGCTTTACCAAGAGTAAAGCATACTCTAACATCTACTTCAAAATCATGAAAAATGAGCCAATAATCTTACTGCTATATGTGGATGACTTATTCTTAACTAGAGAAGAAAAACCCATCACTGAATGTAAAAAGAGACTTGCCTCGGAATTTGAAATCAAAGACCTTGGTCTAATGCATTATTTCTTAGGTCTTGAGGTATGGCAGAGTCCTGAGAGGATCTTCCTTAACCAAGGGAAGTACATGGTTGAAATCTTGAAGAGATTTGACATGTTGGAATGCAATCCCATGAATACACCCATGGAAGTGAAGCCGAAGCTGTTGGTCGATACTTCATCAGAATTGATTGATGCCACACTATACAGACAGATTATTGGATTGCTGATGTACCTGACGAACACTAGACCAGACATTTTTTTTGCCGTGAACACCTTGAGTTAGTTTATGGTAGAACCCAGACGTGTTCACCTAGTGGCTGCAAAACATATGATGAGGTACCTTAAAGGTACAATAGATTATGGTCTCAGCTATGATGGAGACCATGATTTCACATTCAGTGAATATACTGATGCAGATTGGGCAGTAAGTGTTTCTGACAGAAAAATCACTTCAGGATGCTATTTCAGTTTGGGATTAGCTATGATCTCGTGGCAGAGTAGGAAGTAATCTAGTATTGGTCTCAACACAATGCAAGCATCATACATTGCTGCATGTTCTGCCAGCTGCGAAGCTATATGGCTTTGAAAGTTGTTGAACAACCTATTTAACTTAGATATGAGAGAAACCTTGATTCTATGTGACAACCAGAGCTGCATATAGATGACCGAGAATCCTGTATTCCATGACAGGTCGAAGCACATAGAGATCCATTATCATTACATCTGTGACATGGTACAAAGAGGAGCCCTAAAGCTCTAGTACATTAGCACGGATGAACATGTTGCTGACGTGTTGACTAAGCCCCTATCTCATGTGAAGTTTGAGTAATTTCGAGATAAGCTTGGCATAGTCCGAAAGGACCTTCCTCGAAAGGGGGAGCAGTTTCTATGTTCCTTGCTTTTGATGTAGTTGTCAGACGTAAAGCAAGATGAGATGTTCCTTGCTTCTGACCTAGTTGTCAGACGAAAAGCAAGATGATATGTTCCTTGCTTCTGAACTAGTTGTCAGACATAAAGCAAGATGAGATGTGTACCTTGCTTCCGACCTGATGGTTGTGACGTAAAGAAAGATGATATGATGATACTAGCACTGAGATTCCATCTATATAGTTGTGATGTAAAGCTAGTCTAGTATCCTTCTTCCAACCTGATGGTTGTGATGTAAAGTAGGACGAGTATATTTCTTCCAGCTTGAGTGCTGTGACGTAAAGAAAGACGATGAGATGAGACTAGTACTGTGCTTCCAGCTTGATAGTTGTGACATAAATCCAGTCGAGTATCTTTCTTCCAGCTTGAGTGCTGTGACGTAAATCAAGACGATGGGATGAGACTAGTATTATGCTTCCAACTTGAATGCTGTGACATAAATCCATACTAGTATCTTGCTTCTAGCTTGAGTGTTGTGACGTAAAGCAAGACATTGAGACGACACAAGTACTGAGCTTCCAGCTTGACAGCTGTGACGTAAAGCCAGTCTTGTATTATGATGAGCCAGCCTTGTGCTGTGATGATGATGATGTATCCATTTTTATACTAATACATATTGATGCAGATGATGACGACATTCCTTTGAGAATGACGATGCTGCCAATGAAGAAAAATTTCGATGATTTACGCCAGTCAGTGTTCCAAGATTATATTGATGATGCTGTCCTCTCACCCACTTGATGTTGTTGATGATGTTGTCCTCTCTCTCTTGCATGATGCTACTGAAGAATACCCTTCTTGTTAAGGGGGAGTGTTGAAATAATTTAACTGCAAAGAGTAATCTAATTATTATTTGATATATTATTCATTAGATCAATCCCCATTGTGGATTGATCATGTCGGTTATTGTAATAGGACCAAATCCCCTTTTGCAGATTGGTCAAAAGACAATTGTAATAGGCAGAATAAGAAGTCAGCCCCAACAGATATTAAAGAGGCCCATAAATATAATAAAGGTGGGTTTACCCACCCAGATTGAGAAGTCGGCCCTGCCAATGAAGAGACACTTCACACGTGCCAGACTTGTAAAAATAAAGAGGCCAGCACCTCACTTAGACACACAACTAACTTTCTCATTGAGAGACAAGTTTCAGATCTGCTGCTGGAGAAGAAGGAGAGAGAGAGTGGCACATATATGGGAGAGGACTTTTTGTATTAGTTTAAGAGATCTCTTAGCATTTTATTGGATATCTATATTAAGGAAGTTTTGTTGGGTTTTCTTCCCCTAGAGGGTTTCTTAGGATAAATGTTGTGTCTCTTGTGATTGTGTATTTCTCAATGATCTTGGATTATGCTATTGTTATCTAATGAAATGCAAACATCTATAATAATGGCTTAAACATTAACATGGTAGTCATATCTCCCTATTTCGATTCCATTTGGTTCATAATCTAATTCTACAATTTGAGTATTTTTATTCAACTTTATTCTAGGACCAATGCACCTTCTTTCATATTGTGAGTTGAAATAACATTTTCTACTTTCAATACATCACAATACACATTGGAGATCCATAGATGTAAGTGTTCTGAAGTTTTCAAGTTTTGTTTGCATAGTGTCTATGTGGATCGATCCTCCTTTCCTTATCCCTCTCTTAGGTTAATGAGAATTTTTTTTTAGTGGAGGTTACTCTCATTGGGGTTTGATAAATAATATTGAGTTGATTTTTTTATGTGAATTCTCTATTCCTCACAGTGAAATAAAAATGATTGGTGCCCATTAAAACTCTGCATTGTTACCCAATGAAGATCATCTCCTTTTTCCATTTTCATTGTGTGAAGTACGATAATATTTTATATTTTTTGTTTTCTTTCTTCCATTACAAGAACAATGTCACTTGAATGTGGGAACAAGATTTTCCCATAGAATTGCTTACATGAATGCTCAGGAGATGCTTGAGTGAAATATTGTAGCCTATGCCAGTGGGGAAATTTCTTGTTTTGTTGCCCAATGAATTGGTTTCTTGTGATTTTCTAGGAATATAGTTTCATCTAATGTTATTTCCCATAGATTATATAGTCATATATGTTCTAGTCTTTACATATACAGTTTTGGCATCTCTAAGCCTACGCCTCTGAATTGATGATTTAATGATCAACAATTAAGTTAATTAATTTTCTCGACATTTTTGGTGTCTTTTCCAGGGAGATCCTACAAGGGATTAAAACATAGGTGGGTTATTTTCACAAGTTTTTGTTTTGTAGATACAATTGAAACTTGGGGGAGGAGAATCATTAATACACAACTGTGCACTTACTTTAGAATATCTGAAGGGGTTCTAGCTTGACGCATTTAGTTTGGTAAGTTTCTCCGAAGCCTCTTTGTTTCCTTTTTATGAAAGTGTGTTTTATTTTGGTTTAATTCATGGAAAGGAAGAAGATAACTCATGTCAACAAATAACTTGGTGACAAAAATGTCTTAGTAGCATAAGGGTGTTCGAGTGCATGATGAGTTTTTTTCTTTGAAATTGTTTTCTTTTAGCAAATTTCATTCATTTCTTTAAAATATATATATATATATATATATATATATATATATATATATATATATATATATATATATTAACTTTAAGATATTGTATACTAATCCTTGTGCAAGACATGAAATACCAGGTAGAAAAAGAAGGATCCTCAAGAGTTCGTTGAGAAAAAGAGGAAATGCTATTCCATGGAATCTCTCAAATCCTGACAAAAACAAAAAATATATCTACATCTTAGGAGGAACAAATCTTGACTGCAATTTGAAACTTGATTGAATCTCATGAGGAATAAATTCTGACCAAAATCAGAAACATATCTTCATCTCATGGAGTAAGATAAGAGAAAAGGATCCATGACCAACATTAAGAACAAGACTTAGAAGTTTTCTATGATCATCCTTGCCAATTCATAGAGAAGACTAAAGAGTCATGGGAAGCAATCGATGCAGGGAAGACATTGGAGCCTGGGATCAAGGAATTTCCTTCATTCCTATCATCAGATCCTTCATGAATTCAAGAGAGAAATAATAGAATATTAGGAGGTCTACAAGGAAGGACAAAGGAGGACATGGAAATAGCTACTCATGAACCAGAGAACCAAGAAGACAAAAATCCCATCGAAACTTGGTTCCAAACAATCATCCGACCGTAGTACTACTCCATCCTTCAATACTTCTTGGCATCATTTCCTCTAGAGTATTTGGCTTCTCATATCTCAATACTCATTGAGGTATACTTCTCAGATCTAAGTATGAGTTTAACTAAAATCTTGTTGCGCACATGGCTTCATTGGAAACACTCATACACGTGAGGAAATGTTTTTTCCAAAAATAGTAGGGTAGGGTAGAAAAATAGATAAAATAGTAAAGAGAAAAATAAGTCTAACATCAAAAACTAGGATTCCAGCATAGTTAGAAATGAATGTTTCTTGAAAACCATGTTATTGGATGGCAAAGTTCTCAATAAATTATGCATACAATTGTTGGTCTACTTCAAATAATTTTCGTTTTATGCTTGTGTTGGTTGATGTGGGATGCATTAAGGACCTCATACTAACAAGTCTTGACCCATCAACCTCAACACATTATCTGGGTTCAAGGCTAGAGATTTCTTTTAGTACCTTGAGACTTGCATGCATCAATGGAAGGTTCTCTCGTTGACATCGGTGGGAATACATCAATGTCCTATGATTGTCAAATATTGTAGGTGACTCGACTCCAACTCCTTTATTCATACTTAGCAATATGTACTAAGGTACCTTGACACTCATTGACATTAATGGTGATTTTTATCGCATTGGTTAATGACATACATTAATGGCTGGTAATCCAATGATTTCTTCCTATGCTTGACTTAAACAAATTAATTCGCATGGAAATAATTGTACCATAGGTTCGAGTTGCAGATGAAGATTATGTGGTTTATCCAACAGTAGCATGCAATGTTCATATTTCCTTCAATAAAGGTAAGGGTTTATACACAAGGTATATTTCTTTGTTCAGCTCTGAATAGTCTATTCAGTCTTCCAGATTTCAACGTTTCCAGCATTAGAGAATAAGTTTATTTACTTCTTCAACAAGCATTTTTTTTTCTCATTTATACTTGATTTATTATTGTTAACAAATCAGGTCCAGAGTACAAAATTTCACTTCCAACCTTTAGGCACATATAAACTTCAACATCACCATTTCAAAATAATTTCATCATCTTATCCCACTTTGTTCCCTTATTAGCTTTCAATGTTCCAAAATTGATGTTGGTACAGATGTTCAGTGTTCATCCTTTCAACACCCACTTCAAAATTCATATATGTAGTAGTTTCATCAATTACATGTAGTACTATAAAAATTGTCTTCAGTAGTTATAATATCCCTATATTAGTTATAGGGTGACCTATAACAAGTTATTTTAAATATGTTCTACAACCCAAGTTTGTATGGAAATAATATAGAGTTTCCCAAGTAACTCTAGCCTCTCAACTGATTTTCATCAGCAACATCAATCATTTTTCTTTATATTGGCCCAACAATCCATGCCAACATCAACAATTGATCACTTTCAACATCAACACTTAGTTGGTTCAACTCAAAGTATGAAAACTCAGGTTCAATTCCTTCTCTATATTCATCAAATCCAACATAAACTAAGGTAAATTGAGGTAACAAATCAACTTTTTAATTTTTTCTAGTTTATTAAGAACATGGAAAGTTACAAGAAACATAGCCTTTAAGACCATTTATTATACTAATCATCATATATGACATTTCCTACTTTACCCTTATTGTATTCTCCACCCATACCCAATATTTTCCTAAATATTCTCCTTACTCCTTCTCCACCTTACGAACTTACTACCACCCATAATATATAATTATTACCCATTACCATGATGGTTTTTGTTCATATGTGCATGCACGATACTTATGTTAATTAACCATCCATTCTCAAAATTCCCCACCTCATTTTGAATCACTTGTAGGATTTGAAATGAGCTTCAAACTTGTATTTTTTTCAACTTCACCTAACACTCCTATCCCCTTACCCATCCACTCATAGTGTTTATTTCTTGGAGGAAGAGTAACCTTGATAATACCAACCACACTATGACCTTGCAATAATGGGGAAAAGGAGTTGTTCAACAAGAATCATCATCAATGTGATTATTGGGAAGCCACCTAGAATTCAATGCCACTAGGGCTACATTCAGAGTTGCAGGTCTTTGCAAAGAAGTTCGATGGAAATGTGGTCAGAGTTATGCTAGACTGGTTTCAAGAATATAGGCAGCAAGATGCAATTGTTGTTATAAGGAAGCAATGCCAAGAGCTGAAACTATTGGAATAGTTAGGTGTTGTCACTTGGGAGAATAATATATTGTGGGAATTAAAAAATATAGTAAATGTCATTGGTATGATCAAATATTTTCTACCTTGCCTAACTCAAATTTAAGAAACAAATAGACATTGTGTTGCTAATCATGGTGCTAGGTTTGTTTCTTCCAGGGAATGGATGAGATTTTTTTTTTTAGATTTTAGATATTATGAAAGCCCATAAGAAAGGATTTCGAAGGGAAACTATGAACAAATTTCGATACATTGCAGAGAAAACTGGGCCACATGATGTGCTTGCTACTTTATTGAACAACTTGAAGATGTACTCATGGATCGTGATCTTGTGCATAGGCAAACAACAACAATGATGGTAATTATATCACCATTTGATTGTTGTGTCAAACTGATGTAAATGTTGCAGTGCCAAGGGTATAAATGGCAGGGTTTCAAGATACTTATGATATTGTTAATTTGACACAACCCTTGGTGCCATGCAAAGACTGATTTGTTTTAAATAGAGCTACCTCTCTGTATCATTACGGTTGGAATATGACCAAGAAGGAAAAATGGGTTGCATTTCAATAAATTCAAAGGGATGAATTATTTTTCCCATAGGAGTTGCAATAAATTTGAGACTTGGACACGTTGGTGGAGCATTATTATTTCGGTGAAGTTAGTAGAATGACTCTATCCGATTTCATCTATGGAGACATAATCCTGGGTGATTTTGCAACTCTGGAATCCAAATGCATCACCTAAATGGATGTGTAACAATAGCTACAACATCAACAAAAATGACATGAAAAATAATTATTTTTTAATAACATTTACATTTAATATACTTCCCAAAATCTCCACTTGTATTCAAACATGTTGCATACTCTATTAATGTAAGGGAAAAAATCAATATTTGATAATATTTATACCCATTTGATGGGTATAAATGGTAGGGTTTCAAGATACTTATGATATTGTTAATTTGACACAACCCTTGGTGCCATGCAAAGACCGATTTGTTTTAAACATAGCTACCTCTCTTTATCATTACGGTTGGAATATGACCAAGAAGGAAAAATGGGTTGCATTTCAATAAATTCAAAGTGATGAATTATTTTTCCCACAGGAGTTGCAATAACTTTGAGACTTGGACACGTTGGTGGAGAATTATTATTTCAGTGAAGTTAGTAAAATGAATATGGCCGATTTCATCTATGGCGACATAATCCTGGGTGATTTTGAAACTCTAGAATCCAAATGCATCACCTAAATGTATGGGTAACAATAGCTACAACATCAACAACAATGACATGAACAATAATTCCTTTTTAAAAACATTTACATTTAATATACCTCCCAAAATCTCCACTTGTATTAAAACATGTTGCATACTCTGTTAATGGAAGGGAAAAACTCATTATTTGATAAGATTGAGAAATATCAGTTTGGTTAAAAGCAAGGATAATGCATATGTTGTGGTCATGACGCATATAATGATATGGGTATGAGTGCTGGAAATAGTTTTGGTAGTGGATGTCATGGATATTTGATTCTTGGCATGATTGGGATTCTTGAAATTGATAGTGATGGTTGGGAAAGCTTACCTAGTTGAATATTAAAAAATAATGAAAATTTTAGCGTCATCTCCCAAGCAATTGTTCAACAATAAATGACAAAAACACATTCGACATCAACTTTGACTTCAGTCTTCTTTGATATGATTCCAGTGCACATCATTCTCGAGTTATAAATTCTCTCTCTTCTATGGTTCTACTTCAACATACATCACTCTCTTAGTCCCACTGAGCTTCCATGAAGGAAAACCTGAGAATTCTTTGATATTCTTATCCTATACCTTATACCACAATTTTAATATGTCTCTTTAGACAACTTATTAGACATGCTCCATTCTTCATCAACCAATACCTTACCCTCCCCATTTCAATCCATCCTAATTCAATATCCTACTACTTTCATTGCACGAGTTCTATGGAAGTATTGATACCTATGTTCAAAGAAATCAAACTACAAATGTGTCCATTTATGACAATACCATAAACATGTGATATAAGAAACATGAACATTGCTTGTCATCAAAAGGTGTCATAAAAAATTTGGTTATCAGATAGAGTATACAATGCACCATCAAACACAAGCATGAAAATTTGCATGAGGACATGTAAGATCTCGAGTGTGGGGGAGAGGTTGTGATTATGTGAATGACTACAAATTTGTTGCCTTTTTTTTGATGTACAAAATTTCATCCTAGTACATATTTCTTGAAAAAAATTGTTCTACATTTCAAGGGATATGAAGATTTGACATCGGTTCAAGCAAGGTGGGATTTTTTAACAAGGATGAGAATTTATTGCCAAGTTTGAAGCAACAGGTTAATGGTCTATTCATCAATTTTTCTGGTTTTAATGGGACTCTTTTTACTGTTTCATTTTTATTTTTATTTTTACTATTTCAAGGGATCTCTTTCCTCCTTGTTGGACTTGATTTAATTAGGGAGTAGGTTAGCTTATTTCTGTGACATAAAGCTCGGGAAACCTCTTTGGAAATTTCCTTGCTGTGTAATGTTCTATGACTCTAATTGGAGAACTGAATTTAGGCCAAGATTCAAGTGGGCACAAATATTTCACCAGACATTTATATGTTTATGAGACAGCAACAACCTTGCAATTCCAATGTCCAAGTGTCACATTTCATGGTTGATTGTGTTTACAAGAAGTGATTGTGCAACAAGATAATGTTATTCTGGGGTGTATTTATCACTTTGCAAGTCACAATGGGGTTCTTCTCTCGATAATTGGCAATGCGCATAGGCAGGTATATAAAACATGAGAGTATGACAATGCTTAGCTATAAGAGGAAATTTCCCAATAAGAAGCTATCCAAATATGCAGTGAAGTGGCTTAGGTAAAGCCAGATGTTGGTCATACATGGTAGGACTTTGAAGAAGAAAATTAAGGCAGAGAAAAAGAGGAAAGGATCCCATGTTAACATATCAATCACTAAATGAGACAACTGGAGGTATTGAGAAATTTGTTTCCCAGATTCTGACATATTTTGGTACTGGGACATCGACTACATTTATATCTATCTCTTGTTTGCATGAGGACATGAAAAATATCAGACGTGGGGGAGACTTTGGGCTTCCATTTTGACACTACTTTCACTACCAAGTACTTCCTTTTTTATCATTTAATCCTCTCTTTTCATCTTATCACCATTCCTTTGTCAGTATTTTTAATGGAAACATCACCCATATCTTCAAAAGTAATTATGGTTTTAATTTAATGACATTTCCATTGTTTTTGGTAGATTAGGATAATTAATAGTTGATTATTGCTAAAAAGGGTTTTTCCTAGTTCATTTCCCATGACTCTTATGCAGTTCCTGCAACGCCATCATTGTTACCTAGTAAATATCATCTCCTTTTTCCATTTTCATCGTGTGAAGTAGGATAATCTTTTGTATGTTTTGTTTTCGTTCTTCCATTATAAGAACAATGTCACTTGAAGGTGGGAACAAAATTTTCCCTTAGAAGTTATTACATGAACTCTTAGGAGATGCTTGAGCGAAATATTGTATCCTATGCCAGTGGGGAACTTTCTTGTTTTGCTGCCCAATGAACGTGTTTCTTGTGATTCTCTAGGAATATAGTTTAATTTAATGTTCTTTCCCATAGATTAGATAGTCATCTATGTTCTATTCTCTACATATATAATGTTGGCATAACTAAGCTTACGCCCTGGATTGATGATTTAATTATCAACAATTAAGTTAGTTAATTTGCTCGACATCCATCTCAATTGTGAAGGTGATTTTATTAGGAAACCAAAGATTTCTCCCCAGAAATACACTAATGATGAATAGACTAATACTGCATGGTTCTCCAAGGACCACTTAAAGCTCATATTTGAGATGTGAACTGAAATGGCAGACTAGAAGTTCAGACAAGAGATGATGGATAGGAAACTTGACTTGTTATTTGATATCTACTCTCATCCCCCACAACGTCAACATAATCATGAGTGGTTCCACTAACGTGTCATTGTCCTTGAATGTCCATATTTGACCAAACATAGTCACAAGGGAAGACAAACTAGCAACTAGGTCTCCTATTCAGATAAGTAACTATCATAGTTTAAATTCTTGTTCTCTCTAGGCACATGTGTTTTCTTGTTATGGTCGTCTCTAGTTTAAAGTATCCTAAGATAAAGTAAAATGATTTCAAAAATTGGCCCCCTTGGGTATGCCTTTATAGACAGTAAGGTCTTGGTGCTTGGGTTGGCTTCCTATGTTGGCGGCCCAAGTAACAGGATCCCTTGAATGTACTCTTATTTTTGTTAAAAGAAGGTGATACAATCTGCTAGCTTACAAAAAAATGCATGTAAATTCAATCCTTAGTGTAAAAAGTAACTTCCCCATGTAATTTATGGAATATGGGGGAAAACAATCGTGCGTATATTTGGAAAACCATGGGGAAAATAGAATAATAAATAAATAAATAAAATAGGAATAACATAAAAAATCAATAAAAAATGAAACAAATAAAAATATACAAAATCATATATACAAAATAAATTCTAGATGTGTTTAGGGAAAAATTATGATTGTTTTCAAATCTAGGTCAACATTCCACCACAGGTCAAGGTTCCACACCTAGCTCATGGTTTCATGCCTAGGTTAGGGTTCAAAATTGAGGTTAAGGTTCTAAAATAAATCATATCATGCAAATTTCAAATACCCGAAGGTTGAGTAAGGTAGACACGTCGTACTGAGATCGAGACCACATGAATTTGGATAAGACAAATGACAAGAAGGAAGTGGGTAAAGGGATGTCACATCACATGACACATTAACACCACGTCAACTCCACAAAGGGTGAACCATAGGAGGAAAGGGAGCTTGAAGTTATCCTGGCATGTGGGATACGCCAATCCGATCAAGGGGAAATCATGAAGGGAAAAATTGATGGATGAATTTTGATTGGCTTTAGAATTCGATGGTTGGGAAGAATAAGAAAACAAACAAGTGAATTAATCTGATGGCCCGAAATCGATGGAGATCATCCAATTATCTCATGGGATAGGATTGAGGGAAATGTAATCTAATAGGCTTGATGGAAAAGATAACGCAAACTAAAAACTTTGATTAATCTTATCTACTAGGATAAATATGATTGGTTCATTGGGTTTCATTTTTTTGGAACTAGTATGAGCAAAGTATATTGTCAATCTGATGAGGAGAGTCCGAGCATGTGGATTTGATAGCCTTGCGAGATTTGGATTTCAGGGACTGTAGGGACCGTAGATACAAAATTTGATATAATTCTTTTATTTAATTACACAAATAATTCAGTAACTAGCATATAAGAAAATATTCAACAGAGATTAACATTTGACTACAACATAAAAAGAACTTAGCAATTTCATAAACAAATTACCTGCTTCTGATGCTAATTTGTCCGTTGACCTAGTTGTCTAGCTTGCTTCTTTGTTGCTGCCTGTTGCACTGACCAACTCGCCCAAACCGTGTTTCCTCCTTGCCAGCTAGGAGCAGCCTGTCTGGCTTCCTAGCTCCAGGATACCGTAAGGCTATCCTGGCCCCTATGCCCAAAACCCCCAGCAAACCGGTGCCCCCCGTAATGATCCTCCCAGA
Organism: Picea engelmannii; assembly: GCA_009831015.1. Lineage (NCBI taxonomy): Eukaryota > Viridiplantae > Streptophyta > Pinopsida > Pinales > Pinaceae > Picea > Picea engelmannii. The sequence continues at coordinate 727,443 of ML778564.1, read as the reverse complement.
CTGCAGAACTCCAACTCAGAACCAGAAAATCCAAGCCCCGAAACCAGAACTCTCCTCTCCAAAATGATTCCTCCTCCCAATAATGCCCCCCTCGTAAGACTCCTCCTGTCATATCCCCTCCACCGACTCTCTTCCCGCTCCTTAATATCTTATCCCTTCATTATTATCTTATCTCTTTATTTAATGTCTTATCCCCTTATTAATATCCTATCCTTATATTTAATGTCTTATCCCCTCCCGCATACATAAATCATTTAATTAAACAAATTAAAATTATTAACCCTTTTAAATTTATTACCCTGGTCATTCAATGTGATAGGTAATTAATTTAA
>ML778564.1:714366-726623 GCA_009831015.1 Picea engelmannii | reverse complement strand
TAGACAACTGTGGTTTAGTTATGTAATTATGAATATTCATATATACACATTTTTTTTTCTTTTTTTTTTTTTTTGAAGGGAAAACATTAAATTCCACCACAAGACAAATCTCCATACTTTTTCAACTATTTCTACTCATCCTTCCTCCCTAACCTACTTCCATCTCCATTCCTATCCTTCCTCTGCTAGACTATCTTGGAGCATCAACTATATTGACCTAACTCCAAATAGAACCCGTAAGCTGAAGTGTCGCTATGTTGACCAAGCTTCCCTAGTAGGCATCTAACAGTCATCATCACACGTCTTGGGGAGCGTGAGCTAACACTTTCCTCCATTTTTGAGATTATTTTTTTCTTTTTTAAGGTTAATTAATGCTATTAATTTCATCCATGTTTTAATGAAGAATACCATAAAAATTTTATGCTAGTTTCACTTAGAATTGAATTCCTCCATTAGAAATTAAGGGATGCCAATAGATATAAAAAATATCCATCTGCTCCTTCCATGTTTGAGATCAATGGTTTTTTCAATTAGCTATCTAAGTTTCTAATTTTGAAAATAAAGAATAACAAATCTTATGGTTGTTGAAGCCATGTAGAGAAAATGATTCTTTCCCACAACCATACACAACAAATGGAGGATTGAGGTCATACTATGACTTGTAATTAGCAAGTAAATCACCCTTGGAGGTCATATGGACCCTAGTATCTTAGGTGCAACATTTTCCTGGTGCTTGAGGTTGTATGAGGATCGTATGCACCCATAGGGTCTCGATCTCTTCTCTGGAAAGAAAGTAATATCTCCCTTTGGTTCTCCCTTGATTGGTTGGATGAAGACAAAAATTGAATTGGTTAATGAAACTATTAATGCATTAATTCTCATCTTTGTGAATGTTACATCTCCAATGCCATCTTTTTTTGTTAGCTAGTTGCATTTTCTTGTATAAAAAATTTGGCACATCATTGCCTCACTTCATTCTCTCAATTATTCCTTTGTTTTTGGAGTAGTAATGGTAATTGGATGTTGATATGAAATTGAGCTTATATATGCTTCAATGATGGGTCACACTGACATGAAGGAGAACATTAATTTTATTTATTGATGTTGTAGTAAGTTATTACATTTGTTGTTGAATTGACAATGGTAGTAAGAAAGCAAATGGAAATGTGGTTAGAGTTACGCTAGATTGGTTTCAAGAATATAGGAAGCAAGATGCAATTGTTGTTATAAGGAAGCAATGCCAAGAGGAGAAACTAATGGGTTAGTTAGGTGTTGTTCTCTATGGGCACTTGGGAGCATAATATATTGGGGGAATTAAAAGCTATAGTAAATGTATAGTAAATGTCATTGATATGATCAAATATTTTTTACCTCGCCTAACTGAAATTTAAGAAAAAAATAGACATTGTGTTGCTAATCGTGGTGCTAGGTTTGTTCCTTCCAGGGAATGGATGAGAATTTTTTTTGAGATTTTAGAGATTATGAAAGCCCATAAGAAAGGAATTCAAAGGGAAACTGTGAACAAATTTGGATACATTGTAGAGAAAAATGGGCCACATCGTGTGCTTGCTACTTTATTGAACAACTTGAATATGCACTCATGGATCGAGATCTCGTCCATAGGAAAACAACAACAACAGTGATGGAAATTATATCGCCATTTGATTGTTGTGCCGAACTGATATAAATGTTGCAGTGCCAAGGGTATAAATGGTAGGGTTTCAAGATACTTATGATATTGTTAATTTGACACAACCCATGGTGCCATGCAAAGACTGATTTGTTTTAAACATAGCTACCTCTCTTTATCATTATGGTCGGAATGTGACCAAGGAGGAAAAATGGGTTTCATTTCAATAAATTCAAAGTGATCAATTATTTTTCCCACAGGAGTTGCAATAACTTTGAGACTTGGACACATTTGTGGAGAATTATTATTTCAGTGAAGTTAGTAGAATGAATCTGGCTGATTTCATCTATGGCAACATAATCTTGGGTGATCTTGAAACTCTGGAATCCAAATGCATCACCTAAATGTATGGGTAACAATAGCTACAACATCAACAACAATGACATGAACAATAATTCTTTTTAAAGAACATATACATTTAATATACCTCCCAAAATCTCCACTTGTATTAAAACATGTTGCATACTCTGTTAATGGAAAGGAAAAACTCATTATTTGATAAGATTGAGAAATATCAGTTTGGTTAAAAGCAAGGATAGTGCATATGTTGTGGTCATGACGCATATAATGATATGGGTACGAGTGCTGGAAATAGTTTTGGTAGTGGATGTCATGGATATTTGATTCTTGGCATGATTGGGATTCTTGAAATTGATAGTGATGGTTGGGAAAGCCTACCTAGTTGAATATTAAAAAATAATGAAAATTTTAGCGTCATCTCCCAAGCAACTGTTCAACAATAAATGACAAAAACACATTCGACATCAACTTTGACTTCAGTCTTCTTTGATATGATTCCAGTGCACATCATTCTCAAGTTATAAATTCTCTCTCTTCTATGGTTCTACTTCAACATACATCACTCTCTTAGTCCCACTGAGCTTCCATGAAGGAAAACCTGAGAATTCTTTGATATTCTTATCCTATACCTTATACCACAATTTTACTTCGTCTCTTTAGACAACTTATTAGACATGCTCCATTCTTCATCAACCATTTCCTTACCCTCCCCATTTCAATCCATCCTAATTCAATATCCTACTACTTTCATTTCATGATTTCTATGGAAGTATTGATACCTATGTTCAAAGAAATCAAACTACAAATGTGTTCATTTATGACAATACCATAAACATGTGATATAAGAAACATGAACGTTGCTTGTCATGAAAAGGTGTCACAGAAAATTTGGTTATAAGATAGAGTATACAATGCACCATCAAACACAAGTATGAAAATTTGCATGAGGACATGTAAGATCTTGGGCATGGGGGAGAGGTTGTGATTATGTGAATGACTACAAATTTGTTGCCCTTTTTTTATGTACAAAATTTCATCCTAGTACATATTTCTTGAAAAAAATTGTTCTACATTTCAATGGAAATGAAGATTTGGCATCGGTTCAAGCAAGGTGGGATTTGTTAACAAGGATGAGAATTTATTGCCAAGTTTGAAGCAATAGGTTAATGGTCTATTCATCAATTTTTCTGGTTTTAATGGGACTCTTTTTACTGTTTCATTTTTATTTTTATTTTTACTATTTCAAGGGATCTCTTTCCTCCTTGTTGGACTTGATTTAATTAGGGAGTAGGTTAGTTTATTTCTGTGACATAAAGCTCGGGAAACCTCTTTGTAAATTTCCTTGCTGTGTAATGTTCTATGACTCTAATTGGAGAACTGAATTTAGGCCAAGATTCAAGTGGGCAGAAATATTTCACCAGACATTTATATGTTTATGAGAAAGCAACAACCTTGCAATTCCAATGTCCAAGTGTCACATTTCATGGTTGATTGTGTTTACAAGAAGTGATTGTGCAACAAGATAATGTTATTCTGGGGTGTATTTATCACTTTGCAAGTCACAATGGGGTTCTTCTCTTGATAATTGGCAATGCCCATAGGTAGGTATATAAAACATGAGTATGACAATGCTTAGCTATAAGAGGAAATTTCCCAATAAGAAGCTATCCAAATATGCAGTGAAGTGGCTTAGGTAAAGCTAGATGTTGGTCATACATGGTAGGACTTTGAAGAAGAAAATTAAGGCAGAGAAAAAGAGGAAAGGCTCCCATGTTAACATATCAATCACTAAATGAGACAATTGGAGGTATTGAGAAATTTGTTTCCCAGATTCTGACATATTTTGGTATTGGGACATCGACTACATTTATAATCTTTCTCTTGTTTGCATGAGGACATGAAAAATATCAGATGTGGGGGAGACTTTGGGCTTCCATTTTGACACTACTTTCACTACCAAGTACTTCCTTTTTTACCATTTAATCCTCTCTTTTCATCTTATCACCATTCCTTTGTCAATATTTTTAATGGAAACATCACCCATATCTTCAAAAGTAATTATGGTGTTAATTTAATGACTTTTCCATTGTTTTTGGTAGAATAGGATAATTAATAGTTGATTATTGCTAAAAAGGGTTTTTCCTAGTTCATTTCCCATGACTCTTATGCAGTTCTTGCAACGCCATCATTGTTACCTAGTAAATATCATCTCCTTTTTCCATTTTCATCGCGTGAAGTAGGATAATCTTTTGTATGTTTTGTTTTCGTTCTTCCATTACAAGAACAATGTCACTTGAAGTTGGGAACAAGATTTTCCCTTAGAAGTTATTACATGAACTCTTAGGAGATGCTTGAGCGAAATATTGTATCCTATGTCAGTGGGAAACTTTCTTGTTTTGTTGCCCAATGAACGTGTTTCTTGTGATTTTCTAGCAATATAGTTTAATTTAATGTTCTTTCCCATAGATTAGATAGTCATCTATGTTCTATTCTCTACATATATAATGTTGGCATAACTAAGATTACGCCCTAGATTGATGATTTAATTATCAACAATTAAGTTAATTAATTTGCTCGACATCGATCTCAATTGTGAAGGTGATTTTATTAGGAAACCAAAGATTTCTCCCTAGAAATACACTAATGATGAATAGACTAATACTGCATGGTTCTCCAAGGACCACTTAAAGCTCATATTTGAGATGTGAACTGAAATGGCAGACTAGAAGTTCAGACAAGAGATGATGGATAGGAAACTTGACTTGTTATTTGATATCTACTCTCATCCCCCACAACGTCAACATAATCATGAGTGGTTACACTAACGTGTCATTGTCCTTGAATGTCCATATCTGACCAAACATAGTCACAAGGGAAGCCAAACTAGCAACTAGGTCTCCTATTCAGATAAGTAACTATCGTAGTTTAACTTCTTGTTCTCTCTAGGCACATGTGTTTTCTTGTTATGGTCGTCTCTAGTTTAAAGTATCCTAAGATAAAGTAAAATGATTTCAAAATTTGGCCCCTTGGGTATGCCTTTATAGATAGTAAGGTCTTGGTGCTTGGGTTGGTTTCCTTGTTGGCAACCCAAGTAACAGGATCACTTGAATGTACTCTGATTTTTGTTAAAAGAAGGTGATACAATCTGCTAGCTTACAAAAAAATGCATGTAAATTCAATCCTTAGTGTAAAAAGTAACTTCCCCATGTAATTTATGGAATATGGGGGAAAACAATCGTGCGTATATTTGAAAAACCATGGGGAAAATAGAATAATAAATAAAAAAATAAAATAGGAATAACATAAAAAAATAAAAAATAAATGAAACAAATAAAAATATACAAAATCATATATACAAAATAAATTCTATATGTGTTTAGGGAAAAATTATGATTGTTTTCAAATCTAGGTCAACATTCCACCACAGGTCAAGGTTGCACACATAGATCATGGTTTCATGCCTAGGTTAGGGTTCGAAATTGAGGTCAAGGTTCTAAAATAAATCATATCATGCAAATTTCAAATACCCGAAGGTTGAGTAAGGTAGACACGTCGTACTAAGATCGAGACCACATGAATTTGGATAAGACAAATGACAAGAAGGAAGTGGGTAAAGGGATGTCACATCACATGACACATTAACACCACGTCAACTCCACGAAGGGTGAACCATAGGATGAAAGGGAGCTTGAAGTTATCCTGGCATGTGGGATACGCCAATCCGATCAAGGGGAAATCATGAAGTGAAAAATTGATGGATGAATTTTGATTGGCTTTAGAATTCGATGGTTGGGAAGAATAAGAAAACAAACAAGTGAAGTAATCTGATAGCCCGAAATTGATGGAGATCATCCAATTAGCTCATGGGATAGGACTGCGGGAAATGTAATCTAATAGGCTTGATGGAAAAGATAACCCAAACTAAAAACTTTGATTAATCCCATCTACTAGGATAAATATGATTGGTTCATTGGGTTTCAGTTTTTTGGAACTAGTATGAGCAAAGTGTATTATCAATCTGATGAGGAGAGTCTGAGCATGTGGATTTGATAGCCTTATGAGATTTGGATTTCAGGGACTGTAGGGACCGTAGATACAAAATTTGATATAATTCTTTTATTTAATTACACAAATAATTCAGTAACCAGCATATAAGCAAATATTCAGCAGAGATTAACATTTAACTACAACATAAAAAGAACTTAGCAATTTCATAAACAAATTACCTGCTTCTTATGCTAATTTCTCCATTGACCTAGTTGTCTAGCCTGCTGCTTTGCTGCTGCCTATTGCATTGACCAACTCTGCCCAAACCGTGTTTCCTCCTTGCCAGCTAGGAGTAGCCTGTCCGGCTTCCTAGCTCCAATATACCGTAAGGCTATCCTGGCCCCCGTGCCCAAAACCCCCAGCAAACCGGTGGCCCTCGTAATGATCCTCCCAGACTGCAGAACTCCAACTCAGAACCAGAAAATCCAAGCCCCGAAACCAGAACTCTCCTCTCCAAAATGCTTCCTTCTCCCAATAATTCCCCCCTCGTAAGACTCCTCTTGTCATATCCCCTCCACCGACTCTCTTCCCACTCCTTAATATCTTATCCCTTCATTATTATCTTATCTCTTTATTTAATGTCTTATCCCCTTATTAATATCCTATCCTTATATTTAATGTCTTATCCCCTCCCGCATACGTAAATCATTTAATTAAACAAATTAAAATTATTAACTCTTTTAAATTTATTACCCTGGTCATTCAATGTGATAGGTAATTAATTAAATTAATTAATTAATTATTTAATCATAAGTTATAACAATTAATTAATTAATAAATATTTAATTAATATTATTATGCCAATCTTTGTTTAAGTAAAACCATGTTAGGACAATTAATTACCTAATTAATTTTGCTTAATAATCCATAAGTATATATTCAACTAGGGTTGTTACAGGGACAACTGTGAACAAATGGTAAAAAATCTCCCGACGAGGAAGAACTCGATAGGGTAAGTCCAATGGTAAATATTCTCTATGAGGATGAAGGTTCTATATGATGGTCAGGGTTCCAACCATGGATCAAGGTTCCGATAAAATAATAAAATACAAAAAAAAATCAGGCCTTCGAACATAAATGAAATAAATAGGAAATACTTTACATGGTGATAAAATAAATCTGGTTGGGGTTCAGGAAAGACAAGGCTCAATTCTGAATGCTAGATTCCATAAGGATCAAGATCTGATTATAGAAAATCATGTCCAAGAGGAACACGATCAAGGGATTCCCACAAGAATTAGAAGATTGAAGTGGTCAAGTAAAGAACTATAAGTTTCCCCAAGGCACACTTGAGTTTACTTGTTTTTTTCATCAATTGGAGGCGCTATTCTTGAGTTTCCTATATTTTGTGACCAAATGCACATGATCTTCTACTTAGGAATAATATTCTTGAAGACTTGAAACAATAGAAGTAGTTGGTAAAGAAAGTGACCTTTCAACCTTGTTCCTACAACCACAATAAGAATAAACTTTGTTATGCAAGTAAGAAGATATTGGTTAGTACATTATAAATATTACATCATTTCCTCTTGTCATCAATGAGTCTATGAAAAAGATCTAATTTTGTTCAATAATGCATAAATGAAAAGAATGAATTCCATCGAAGCAATCATCTATGATCTTGGATCATTATGAAAAATCAGCTACTGTAAACAAATTTCATGACATATGGATGTATTTAATATCAAACTCTTTAAAGCAATCGAAGATCCCTTGGTTTTTTCTATGAATATTAAATTGATGGATATGATTATCATGCTAGGGCTTGAGAACGAGAATAAGGATAAGTAGGTACAACTCATAAGCAAGAGAATGGAAAATGTCAATATGTTCTTTATTCAAGACAACCATATACTTATCAATGATTCCATGAGATGGCATTTCAAATCGAAACACAAGAATTTAGGAAGTCCTCAAAGACAAACTCATTCAAGGAATAAGATAGGGCATCAAGCCTTGCATTCAAACAATATCATTAATATATTCAAATCCATTAAAAATAATTAGTGCAAAATCTCAAAAGAGAAGTTGTCAATCTCATCACAAAAGGGTCAAAGAAGCATCATAAATCAAAGGTTTAATGAAGAATATTTGAAAGTACAAAATCAATGAGATTGTCAATTGTGAAAAACATTCTCAAGGATAAATCATCATTAAATATATAAAACCCCCAACTCCCTCAAGGTAGGTAAAGAATAATTAGCATTCTAGTAGAAGGAGTGGATTATGCATTAGAGCTCAAATTTTAGTAGGATGGCCCTTTCCTTTTACTTTTATAAGAAAAATGAAAGGGGGGTGGTTGTGGCCACAACACAGTCACTTACCAAATCACTTACAATATTTGATAATGAACTATCCTTATATAATGGAGACAAGAATATTAAGAAATCAAAACTCGCATGAAGATGCATTGTATATATGGGACCAAGGGGTTCCCAACGAGATGAGAATGCAAGAATGAATAGAAAGAGAAGCAAATGGACCGTTCATCAACACATAGGTTACTAAATATAGGAGCACTTTATCTTTTCTCTCTCTCTCTCTCTCTCTATGTGTGTGTGTGTGTGTGTATGTGTAACCCTTTCCCAACAAATGGATCTTCTTTTATATGATGAAAAGGAAGTTAAATTAGTTATGTAGTGATATCTGAATAAGTAAAACATGGGAGAATCCATCTAGTCACCAAGCATTAATAAATCCTATTTTTAGATGTGAGGTAACCCATTGATTATGATAATGTGCACCAAGGTACATAGTACATTCTAACAAGTTCGAATAGAAGTGTTGAAGTCAAATTCTCATAGAATCTATCGAGTACGAGCCATTAATGAATACCCATTGTCGAAAGTGAGGGAAATTACCATTGATCATTGCAACCCCCAAAGTACTATATGGTCTTAAAATCCCTTTCCTACAATAGCTGAGTTGGATTTGATAGGAAGAGTTATCCTAGAAGAATGGAATTAGGGCACCACTCACCATATGACATGAGATAAAATTGGAACATGATTTGTGTTGAAAAGGTGCATTGGACAATCGTTGTATGAAAGATACCATCGAGTACAATTGTTGCATGCACCAAATGAAATAGTGCACCAAAAAGTTCCTTTTATCAACAACCAATGATAAATTTACCAATAGAGACAATGAAATCCACTAATGATGAAAATGGAATCCAAGGTACAATATGAATCCTACTATGTGAATAAAGGTCTTTCCATTGAACACAAGGGAAACCACTTAGTTAGTGACCAATAATGAGATGTCATTTGTTGAGTGCAAGGGTAACCTACCAATAATAAAAGTATGTCTTAGGGTGTTACCGAATCTACGTATATCTCCCATAGAAACATGTTTCACTTGACAGGATAAGGCCTGCTAATGAGTAGGCAATGATGAATTCTTCCACACTAACATGGGATAAAAAACACTAAATGATATGAAATGAATCCGAAAAAGACAATGGTTGTAAGAATCTATACTTAAAAGTGTGATTTGACAATTAGTGAAGGTTAGATAAAAATAAAATAAAATAAAATGCAATTGTTAAAAGTTAAATGAGAGAAATGAGAGGAAAAACAAAGAATTGAATAAATAAGAATAAAGGAATAGGAGAAAAATAGAGAGGAAAGATAAATGAAAGGTCAGTATCTTGGCCTTCCCATTGTCCCATATCTCCTATATCCTTTTGTAATTATTCTCACAAAGGAAAAGTTGGCCAAGAAAGGAGGATGCACAATATCCATGAGCTGCATTGTAACTAGAGATGACCAAAATGAAAATTAATAAACCATTCGAAGTCGGTTTTCCCGTTTGGGCTTCTGAGGTAAATAAGGTGTCCATGATGTCTTGAATTTCTATGAAATTTCTTTGTGATTGTGGTGTTAGTTCTATTTTTGAGATTATGTTTTCTTTTCTAAGGTTAATTAATGCTATTAATTGCACTCATGTTTTAATGAAGAATACCACACTAGATTTCTGTTAGTTTCACTTCGAAATGAATTCCTCCATTAGAAATTAAGGAATGCCAATAGATATGGAAATTATTCATCCTCTTCTTCCATATTTGAGATCAATGGTTTTTGCAATTAGCTATCTAAGTTTCTAGTTTTGAAAAAAAATAATAACAAATCTTGTGATTGTTGAAGCCGTGTAGAGAAAATGATTATTTCCCACAACCATACACAACAAATGGAGGATTGAGATCATACTATGACTTGTAATTAGAAGGTAAATCACCCTTGGAGGTTGTATGGACCCTATAATATTGGGTGCAACATTCTCCTAGTGCTTGAGGTCGTACGAGGACTATATGCACCCATGGGGTCTTGATCTTTTCTCTAGAAAGTGAGTAATATCTCCCTTTGGTTCTCTCTTGATTAGTTGTATGAAGACAAAAATTGAATTGGTTAATGAAACTATCAATGCATTGATTCTCATCTCTGTGAATGCTACATCTCCAATTCCATCTTTTTTTGTTAGCTAATTGAGTTTTGTTGTATCAAAATTTTGGCACATCATTGCCTCGCTTCATTCTCTCAATTATTCCTTTGTTGTTGGAGTAGTAATGGTAATTGGATGTTGATATGAAATTGAGATTATATATGCTTCAATGATAGGTCACACTGACATGAAGGAGAAAATTAATGTTATTTATTGATTTTGTAGTAAGTTATTACATTTGTTGTTGAATTGACAATGGTAGGAAATTGAAATGATTCTTCTCTTGGTAAAATTGAAGTGTAGTTTACTATTGATTGTTGTGGGATTATAATAAAGTTTGGTGGTATATATTCATGTTTATATCAATATTGGAAACATAAACACTATAGATCTAATGAGCATATCTATGTTTTATTAGCCTAGAGTGGCTTCTCTCTCTCTCTCTCTCTCTCTCTCTCTCTCTCTCTCTCTCTCTCTCTGATCTATAAACTATTGTGGACATTCCACTAGAACAATTCGTTAGAAGGTAGGTCAACTTGCGGGAGGGATAACTTTTTCATGCGAGATCATATTGAGGTGATTTTTGCACCATTGGAAAAATCTCAATGTGTATATAAACATTGAGGATGTGGAAACAAGTTGTGAATAATGTAACCCTCTAAGAATCTAGTTCTAAGTCCTCTATGGTAGGTAGGACCTGCTCCACCTCCTGATCTAACATGGAAGGTTGATAGAATGTCAAACTCTCCACATTCACTATTTATTAAATGCACATGTATGGGGGTAGACTAAGTATGTACGTGTTATATCCCACCTTCTCCAATAACTCAAAAGGGCCATACCACATAGCCTTTATATTCTTACCAGGACCTTATAGTATTTCCTTGTTCAACTATAACCAAACTCTATCTCACACTGTGAATGAATTCTCAATTATGTGTTGATCACGTCTATCCTTATACTTTTCCTGTGACTTCTTCAATGTCTCATATACTTCCAAATCAATTTGTCTAATATTTTCAAAAAAATTATTTGCTTCCAATGCTTCTCCTGTTATGTCTTCCCTCACTCCTCCTTTATGTCCATATAAAACATCCAAGGGAGAAGGTGGAAAATATCCAAAGCAAGTTTCAAAAGGGGAATTACCAGTAGAAGTGTGGACTGATCTAATACAAAAGTGTTGAATATAGATTAGATTTTCATCCTAGGACTTCAGATGCTTCTTATTTTAACCCCTCAAAAGATGCACCAAAGTCTCATTGACTACTTTTTTCTTCCCATATATTTATGGATGGAATGCTATAGATATCTTCAACTTCATTTCCATATTTTCCTAAATTGTATTCCAAAAGGCACTGAGAAATATGGTATCCCTCTCTGAGATGATGCTCCTTGGTATAGCCAAGTGCACCTAGACCTATTCAAGGAACATGTTTGTTGCTTCTTGTCCTCTGATGATATTTTTACAAGGAATCATAATTCACATTTTGATGAACCTGTCAACTACCACAAAAGTATAGTCATGCCCCTTTCTCATTGTTGTCAAACCACCCAAAAAATCCATGGAAATTATTTCCAAACTTTGAGTGGGTACATGTAAGGGGTGGTATATACCTTGCTTTCCATTACTAGGCTTTCTAGTACATAAAAGTATGCATCCTTTGATATATCGAGCTACATTTTCTTTCATTTTGGGCCAATACACATACCTTTTCAAGTTAGAAAATGTCTTCCAAAAACCAAAATGTCTTGTGACATTGGAGGTGTGACCCTCTCA
>ML778564.1:636920-714316 GCA_009831015.1 Picea engelmannii | reverse complement strand
ACATAAAAGTATGCATCCTTTGATATATCGAGCTACATTTTCTTTCATTTTGGGCCAATACACATACCTTTTCAAGTTAGAAAATGTCTTCCAAAAACCAAAATGTCTTGTGACATTGGAGGTGTGACCCTCTCAAATAAGATCCAATATTTTACCTTTAGGGACATAAAGCTTGTCAGATTATAGACTAACCCATTCTGGATATGATATTCATCCTTTTCAGCACCTTCTTTTACATGGATTTCTCCTCATAGTTATCAAAACACCTCTTTGAAGTCTCGATTTTCTGTGTATACCTATTCGTGTGCATCATGGGTAAAAGGATCCATGTACACAAGAGTTCCAAAAATTATAATATTGGATGTGGGTGTCCTTGAAATCATGTCTGCAAACTTATTAGTGCTTCCATTCTTATACTTTATAACTAGATGAAATTCCTGAAAAACCCCATCCACTTATAATGTTTGGTTTGTTGAAGCTTAATTTGGGTCTGAAAACATTATAGTAGCCGGTGATCTATTTGGATAATGGTTTCCTTTCCCATCAGATAGTGCTTACACTTATTAACATCTTGAACCATGACATAAATTTCCTTATCATTGGTAGTTGTTGGTTATAGTTCACTCCTGCTACCATTCTTGGGTCGACCCAAGTTCAGGTCCTCTTGGTTTCCAACAAAACCCCTTTAAAACTATCAGTCCCTCTGGTAAACCAGAAGGAAATGCAATACACAGGGTGCATTACGTAGTCTCACCCAAGATAGCTCTATTGGTGGCTACAAAACTTAGGTTCTTGTAGCCTGGGAAATGAGTGGGGATCTGTGATTAAAATCTATAATCTTCCTTTATTTAATATAACATTCAACTTATATGGATTAATCTATCATTCTTACTCATGCATGAAAATTATTAGATCCAACTAAGTCATTCATATGTATTCTAAAATATATTCATTAACAACAAAAGAGATACACCACATTCAATCAGATAACACATGATCTACCGTGGTTCTCCTCTTTTATTATTATTTCTCCAATCTACAACACCTCGCACATTACAACTCTCCATCAGAATAGGTCTAGATCTACCATGAGGCAGACTAGATCACACCAAGATCCTTAACCCGTGATCTAACCCTCAATATCTACCCTATTTCCTCTCCTCATCTCAACAACTTACAAAAATAGATCGGACTTACAGTCGCATTAAGCATCAACAACTACTAAACAATGTTCGAACCTCCAAAAACCAACTCGAACACAACAACCACCCCAAACATACACCCCCCGACCTAGAACTCCTAGGTACCTACTTATACATATTATTGACTTACTAGGAATTACATTCTCTTACCAAAAACCTAACCCTATCATGGCTAGTTCTTCTTGCATTTGTGCCTCACATGCCTTCCTCTTCTGTATGCACGTCTATTTTACATGGGCTGCTTTTCCTTCATGCTACTTCTTCTACATGCACATATGCCTCCCACGTTGCGCTTTTCCCTAAAAAATGGCCTGCGCCCAATAGGCCCCCAACAATGACATCGTGACTCGTCCTGAGTCACTTCCTAACTTCCATTGTCTGCCACTTCTTGTGTCAGGGCATTGTACATATCTACTACCCTTTGGCACTGCTCCTCAGCTTGGTTTCTCCTTGTTGTCATCGCTTCGACCACTTGTGCAGTGATTGGTGGTATTAAGATATCGCCCCCCTCCAAGCCTATATGTTCGATGCATTCTTTCGCTACATCGATTTCCACGACCAACTATTTTTCCTTTTCCTGTAGGGGCTCCAACTGATCCTGTCATGCGATCTTTTGTGCCTACATCACTTTTTCTTTTTCCTGACGGTTATTCATTTCTACGGTCGTCTTAATATTCGTTGGAAGTGACATTGTACTCTGTCACAACTTGTCATCTGTAATTGTTGCATGCAATTTATCTTCCTTTCCTTGCAGCTATTGTAGGCTCGCATCCTCTAGTAGTTGGGTTCATAGTTGGCCACTCTTTTCCAGTAGTTCTACCACCCTATGTATGTTCTGTGCGATGTTTTCTGCATCTGCTGTCATGTCGTTTTCTCTTTGCACCCAGACTACTGGGGGATTCATAGGTACTGCACGCTCCTCTAGTTCCTTGATCTTCTCTTTATATTGTTGTAGAGTCTACGCTATCTTTGTTATCTTCTCCTCCAAAGATGCTTCCTCTGATACTGTGTCCTCTAAGATGGCGTGAAAGACTGCATTTATCTGGGTCTCCATCTGGTCCACTTTTTGCCGCGCTATCTTTTTCTTCTGCCTTCCTGGTTGATGGCTTCCTTCAGTACCATATTTTCTTCATGTGCTATTTTTAGATTCATCGCGTCATAACTTTCTCTGGACTGAATCTCTTACGTGACACTAACCTGTAACTTATACAACGCCTTTGTGGGTATCTTGGGAAATGCCAAGTCCAACGTTTTGACATCCTTTATAGGCTTCTATGTTGTTTCCTCATCGATGAACAACATATATGGTGTTATGATAAAGTTATCACTTCCCTGCGCTGTGATTTGTACTGTCTCTCCGACATGTGCTCCTTATCTTACTGGTGTTGGATTCTCCATTTTTTGTTGTTCCTCCTTGATCCTCAACTATTCTAGCATAGTTTTTACCTCATGTACCTGTTCCAAAATTGAAGCTCGATGGTTTTCCACATTTTCCCGTACTTATGACAGTCGATCTTCTACTGTCATGGCTATCAACTCTACATCATATGTTGTCAATGATGTTTCCATTTGTTTCCTGTGGGCCTTTGCTTTCTTCCTAAATCCACTTGCTTGCTTCACTCTTATCTTCCTTTGGGCCTCTGGCTGTTCATATGTTTCTGGCATCCATGTATCCATGCTAGTATCCTTCTCATCTTCTTCATCCATGGTTACATCTTGTGCCTTCGTCTGCACTTCCTCTGTACTCACCTGTCCTTTCAACCCTCCTAGTGCCTCCTCTATAGCCTGTGGAACCTATAGAGGACCACGTTGTGACTTCTTTTGTGTTCTAGTTTTCTTTCGATTTGAGCTGCTTTCCCCCACTATACCTATTGTTGTTTTCTTTTGTTGGCTAGTGCCATTCCTACCTATCTGTTGCATGGGGACTATTCTACCCTATGTCTGGACTTGTACTGTTGAATTTTCTCTTGGAATCTATGGCTCTTTCTACTCCTCAAGCCACTCTTGGACCTCTATGTAGATGTCTTGCATCGTCACATAATACTTTAGCTGCAACCGCTCCTTGGTTAGGTCCTTCTTTGCCTGTAGCCACATGTTGTAGAATGATGCCCAAAAATTCGCTATCTATCCATACTTCTGGATAGTTTCTGGTGATATCCTCCATGTATCCGCCAAGTTGTTCTGGATATCTACTAATTATCGAGAGAACATGTCATTTTTTACTTTCTTTACCTTGGGATATGTTGTGCTTCGCAACGACGTATAGCGTGTTGTGCCACATTTACCTGTCCTTGGCAGGAACACCGTGTATGTAGGTTCGTGCCACCCTATAAGTGAAATGAGGATGAGCAACCACAAGTAGTGGAACTCAGAGCCCTAGTCTTGCGCATCCTTACAATCTTCAAGGAATGAGTTGAGTAGATACAGGACCCAACTCATCGAGCTCCCCTTTGCACACTGCGCCGCAGCTGCTTCTACTCCTACGGGCACTTCTTCTTTTCAACACTTGCACATTAAGTTGCAACCCAACAATATGGTTTGAAAATCATGTTGCAAGATCATTGATGTCTTTGATCCTGATACCTCTATTACCCCTCTCTGCGCCATGCTTCGCTTTGATCTCATTTGAGATGGCTTTCGCCTTCATCTTGTCTTCTAGGTATTGCTCTGACTTCTTCCCATCTGTGGGTAGCCCTGTAGTCTCTATGATGAGGTCAACATTGATTGGCACTAGCCTATCCATCCATAATATGCCTCCATGAACCCTCACTAATAACTTTTTAACACATCTGTTTATGTGTCTCCCGCGCCCGAAGTGAAATATGTCTAATAGGTTCGTGATGTCATTCTTATATAGTCCTAGGATCCACTTTGCAGGATCCAATAGTGGCATGCCTGATGGGCCCTCTCTCCTGCTCTATAGATAGCTTTGCGTTTCCAAATATGGGAGCTTTATGGCATCAGAGAGATCATGGTTGGAGTATTTAAGGCTATCTACTCCTCCTACCATGTTATCCCTAGTTTTCACTTCATTAGGAATCTTCAACATTACTATACTTAGTTCTGCCTGTGTACATAGCACGCCCTGCGTATTGATTTCTTCTCTCGTCTTCTTTTTCCCTTGTGGGGATGATAACCCACCCTCTTGCTCTGTTTTCTTCTCTTGTTTCGGCTCTAAGCCTTGTTGTGTGGAATCCATGGCTTATTCAACTTTCTGAGGGCCTTTTCCCATGGACATGTTGGATTCCGTCTGTTCAATGTCCTCTACCGACTGCTTGGGATCCTATGTAGGTTCTTTCTCCTCCTCCACATGTAATGTGGTTTTCTCATAATCTAGCATGTGGATTTCATCCATATCCACCATTGTGGGCATCTCACTGGTTCCTCCTTATGGTACCCGTGTGCTACTTTGTGTGCTTCATCCAGTTCTTCTTGGTGCTCCAACCCGCGATGGTGACATGGTGGTGAAATCCGAACTAAAGTCTCTAAACTTGACAGATGGTAGCACAAATTCGCACTCTATCGCTCTTCCGCTTAGCTCTGCATTCTTCTCCTTAGAAAATAACACAATGGGTCGGTTTCCCCCCTCTCTCCGACTTTATAGTGAGATGGAGAAGTGACAACTGCGTCGCACTGGTAATTGTCACTTTTTCACTTTTCATTGTGTTTCCTATGCACTGTACCTTTTTACCCTTTAAATGCTCTTTTGCATGTCATGTTTTTGAACCTTGGTTTTCTTGCAGCGCCCTATTCCTTCTTCCCAATTTTGTTCTGTCGAGGGCCTCCATGTGCACTGAATTTTTTTTATTTTTATCCTTTTTACTTTTTATGTTTTTTTTTTTGTTTTTTTTACCAATATCTATTTATTGCACAGTACTTTCTAAGCACCAGGAGGTCGAATGTCCCTATATTGCTTCATTCAGATCCCATTGATAGTTCCTCTAAGTTTTGTACCTCCTAAATCTTTCAACTGTACAACTCCCCCATTTGTGACAATCTTCACTTCATATTGTTCCAACTAATGCATTTTGAATTTTCCTAGGTGCTGAAGAAATTTACTGTCATACACCAAGACTAGGTCTCCTTCCTTGAAATTATTCCTTTTAATATGTCTGTCATGCCAAGATTTGTCCCTGTCTTTCAGTACTTCTTGGTGAAATCTTGCTAGAATCATGTCTTCTTCCATCACCATCATCTGACTTAGCCTTTCTTGTACTGCGCCTCGTTCTGTCATGTTGGTGATTGCTACTACGCGCAAACTAGGTACCAAAAATTCCAATGGCACCATTGCTTCTTGTCCATACACCAACCTGAATGGTGTCTTCCCTATCAACTTTTTTCATGTAGTCTTATATTCCCATAATACTGTTGGTATATTCAAGTCCCAATCATCCTTGTTGACATTGTAGATCTTTGTCAATGCGTTCTCTAGGATCTTATTAAAGGCTTCCACTGTTCCATTTTCTTGAGGGTGATATGGTGTACTCTTTTGATGATAGACTTCAAACTCCTGATTCATAGCCTTGATAGTACTATTGATGAAGTCAGTGCCTTGGTCACCCATCAAAATCCTTGGGCATCCAAATCTAGTCATCACTTGCTCAAAAAGGAAGTGTTATGCCATCTCTACACTGCAATATTTTACTGGTGTTGCTTATGCCCATCTCATTAAGTACTCTGTCGTAGTAATGATATACCTTGCTCTTGACCTCTTTTATGGTGGATTAATTGGTCGCAAAAAATATATTGCCCATTTTTTGAATACTTGCAAGGTTACTTGTGGTCTCAAGGGCATCTCATCCCGTCTATTAGGTTTTCCAACCCTCTGACATACATCACATCTCTAACAGTAGTCCTTTGCATCTTTGTGAATGGTCGGCCACCATAGTCCTACATGCAATACCTTCTGTGTGATATCTTTTCTTGCATAATGTCCTCCAACTATTCCTTCATGGGCCTCTGCTAAAATCCTAGGCCTTTCATGTTATAGAATAGATCTTCTCAAGATGTTGTCTGCACCCATCTTATATAAGTGTCTTGCAATTAATTTATAGTTTGCAGCTCTGACTACCATATTTTTCTTTTGTGCAGTGTTGAATTCTTGTGGCATGGACCCTATACTCAAGTATTGAATGATGTCAGCAAAATATTCATTAGCTACTTGGACTGAAAATAACTATGCATCAGGGAAGTTGTCCTCTAAATTCGTAGGTTCCTCTCCATTGGTGATCCTTGACATGTGGTCAGGTCTTCCATTCAACTTCCCTGGTTTGACTATCACTTAAAATTCAAATTCCTGAAACAACAGTAACCATCTACAAATTCTCCCCCCCCCAACACTGGCATGTTGACTAGGTGTTTGAGGGCAGAATGATCTGTGAACATTTTAAAGTGTTTCCCAAGTAGATAGTGTCTAAACTTATGTAGTGCATATACCATTTCTAAGCCTTCTCTTTTTGTAGTATTGTAGTTCTGCTCTGACTCTGACAATTTTCTACTTGCAAATGCTATAGGATGGTCTAACTCTCCCGCTCCTGGCTACGCTAGAATGGCTCCAAGTGCTATCATTGATGCATTTACATGCACATGAAATTTCTTTTCCCAATCTGAGAATACTAAGTATTGGTTTTGTTAACATTTTCACTTTTACAGTGTCCAATCCTCGTTGACAGTCCCCATTCCACTGAAATTTACTATCTTTCCTCAAAAAAATTTCCATCAGCACAGTGATCTGCACATACCTTTTTATGAATTTCCTGTAGTAGCCCGTGTGTCCCAATGTTTCTCTCAACTGATGTACTAATTTTGGTGGTGGTAAATTGACAATCATGACAATCTTGGCAGGATCTACTAGTAAGCCTTGTTTGCACACTATATGGCTCAATAGTATCCCAAAAGGTGTCCCAAAGACACACTTCTTGATATTTAATGATATATGACACTGCATGCATCTTTCCAACATTATCCTTAATACCTCTACATGATATTTCAACAAACTGTAGACTTTCCAATCATCCAGATATACTTCTAAAAAATGATGGATGAATTCTTTGAATGCAGCTATGACTACTCTTGAGAATATTGCTAGTGTATTCTTCAGTTCAAAAGGCATGACTATGTATTGGTAGGATCCCCATTCTATGGAAAAAGTGGTCTTGTACCTATCTTCCGGGGCTATCTTGATCTGATGGTATCCTGAGAATCCATCTGTGAATGAGTATGCTTCCTGGCCTCCTACATTCTCTAATACCTCATCTATGAAAGGGGTAGGGAAAGGGTCATGTAAGAAAACATCATTCAATTTTCTGAGATATACAAAGATCCTTATCCCTCCTTGCTTCTTTTCCTGAACTACCATAGGGCTTACCCATTCATATTCCTCCACTGGTTCTATGATTCCATCCTCCAACATTCTGTCAATTTCTGCTTTTACTTTTTGCTTGTATATTGGGTTCAATTGGTATGGTCATTGTTTGGATTATACAGCCTTAGGTTTGGGAGGTATCTTCAACTCCCATAGCTCTCCTTATATGCATTTCATCTCTATAAAGGTTGTTGGGAATAGGTCATTGTACTCACACAAAAACTCTATTATTCTTTCTATTGTTTGTTCGTCCCAGTAATCCCCAATACTGGCCATTTTGGGATTGTCATTTGTCCCAATATTCACTCTCTTCACTTTGATTGGCACAATGAATACTTATGATTCAAGAGATGGACCTTCCACCTCCCTTTCTCCTTCAATATCTGTCATTTGAATGTTGTGTGGGTCATCTTCATTTGGTGCTTCTTCCTTCACATGGTAGCATGACAATAGTTCTTTCACTGTCTGCCTATGATGTTGTTGATACTCTGTTATGAGTTCAACCTCTGGTTCTTGAATGAATATTACTCCTCTGATATGTTTGAGTGTTGAATCTATGTTTGGGTTCTCATGTTCAAATGAGAAAGTGACTATAAAATTCTCCTGTAACACTGTCCATTATGCAGTGCCCCTGTGTAATTCCTTGTTTACGTACCAGTTTGCTGGAATCCCTTCCAATGTGTGAATAAAGTGGTGAGACCGATCTTCTGGTGGTGTCATTCTCCATAGTGTTCTGCACTTCTCCACGTTTTCTGTTGGTGTCCCCTGTCCATTATATCTCTGCAATTGATTTGTTCCCTATTTTGCACCAAATCTGATGTGCACTAATCGCTTACATTGATACTAGTCCTTGAATGTCACTTTGTGTGCACCCCACCATCTTGCAAGTGTTTCCTTGAGTCCTATACCCAAAGCTAAGAGCCTCTGATTTTCTAGCACTTAATATTCGTATCTTTTTAGGAATTATTCTAATTCATTAACCCCATGAAAGCTGGGAGGTTCTCTTATCTCTGTACCTACCCATCTTACTGTGTGGTCTATTCTTGCACACCTTCTTGTGGAGACTTCATGTAATATTCGTTGCCAATTCTCCAACCCTGTATCTTAGTTTGATGCGCATGACGTGATGCTTCTCCAACTGAGTACCCCATATGCAGTTGGATTCACATAATCTTCTTCTCATGCGATAGTCTTGTATCACTGGTTAATTTCCTCTAGGTATAAACAAGTTGGTTCTACAAACCTTTCTCCTTCTGATGGATTTAGTAGTGCAATGACTTTGTACTCTCCTGACTTGAATGTCATCTTCCTCATCTTTAGATTGATTATGGACTGATTACCAAATTTCCAATCCAAGCTAAGCAATGTCGGATAAGGTGTTGTTCCATCTATTATTTCCATCACTTCGAAATCGTCTTTAGTGCGCACTCCATCCAGATCTATTGTCACACCCTTTAGCCTTCCAATTGGCAGAACCCTATGTTGATTTGCTAGTTTCATTTGAACCGGTGAATATCCTAATGTGGGCTCTCCCATACATTTCCATGTCTTCTTGGGTAGTACATTCACTTTGGAGCCTAAATCCGGTATGATATCCCCCATGTTGAAATCTCTAATGTTGGCATTCAGTCTGAACTCTCTGTTTGTTCTCCTCCTTGTATGCAGATGATTAATTGTTTTCAGTTCTATCTTTCCCTCTACATCTATGCTACATCTTTCTAACATATTTTGTAACACTTTAACAGATGATGGATCGTTTATTAGTTTAACACAGGATTTCAGAAAAGCCTTTATGGTACTTACTTGTCCTAAGGCTTTTGATTCATTAGTGTGATCCAATGATGAAGGCATATCGTACGTTGGTACGTACTGATTATGTTGCACAATTGATGTAGATGCAATGTCTGGATTCAACAATTATTGTCTGGATTTCTTTAATATATGCTTTTCATTCTATGCATCAAAATGCTTCTATGGTTTGGCATTCTTCTTCACCCATTGGTATTGTGTTGGATCTTGTCTTACTACATCATCCCCTATCTTAGCTCCTCTGTGTGTAACTATGTTGATATTTCTTCCATCATCCCTCGCTTCTGCAGAAATCCATTGAACATTCTGATTGTTTTGATTTCTCTTTTCCTGGATCTTCCCTAATAGTGTCGGGCAGTCTTTTGTGTCTTGGTTAGGAGTGCGACAATACATACATGTCATAGGTGGAAGTGGACATTCTCTTCCATAGTGTCTTGGTTGTTGACAATTATGGCATACCACCGGTCCTCTACCTCTTCCAAAGCCTCCTCTACCTCGTCCTCCACATCTATAGCCAACTCAATATTCTTGCGGTGTGTTGTACTGTGGCACCTGGTTATACTGTGCAGGATTATACTGTGGTTGTATGGTATTGTACTACAGCTGCGCAGTGTTATATTGTCATGGCACAGTGTTATATGGGGCTGGTACTTGGCTAAACTATGGTGCAGCTTGCCCTATCATCATATTTTCCTGCGCCCTATAGCTGCCTAATGTTATTTCCCTCATCATCTCCATTGTCCCACAATCTTTGTCATCATGGCCTACTGACTTGCAAAATTTGAAATATGAACTCTTCAACACTATCTGGTATTTCTGCATCATTGGAAAATAATATGGATCATGATGTTGTTTCTTACAGATCTAACACCATAGTCCTCCTCTCAGCAAAGGGTTTGGCAGTCCTATTGCCATGTACTGTGCGAATGTTGGGCATTCATTCTTGTGGTGTCCTTCTGTCCTACATGTGGTACACCAAACAACTTCTCTTTGTCCTCACTCTTGTTCTGGCTTAATTGAAATTTTATATTCTTCAGGTCTTCCTTGAGCTCCTCTATAGCTGGATTTGTCTTTTGATATTGGTTCTCTTCTAGTTGCAAGTCTTCCTACAGAGACTTTGCCTGTGTCTAAAAATTTTGTTGTCTCAAAGGGTATTTCAAGTGTGGTAGTAGTGAATTTACAAACAAATGCCTATGTTGCATATCTGTCATGACATACTTCAACTTTACCTTCAATCATTTTAATCTCTGGTCTATCTCCCAGACAGATTCTCCTGGTTTATCTATGATCTCTATCATATCATTCATGTATTGATCCTCTGATCTAGGCTTATGGAATTAATTTATCAATAGCTTCTTGATATCCACAATTATTCTGGTTGTTCCTGATGGATTGTTTGCAGCTAAGCTCATGTACCAATCCAATGCACTGTCTCTTATTATGATGGATAAATGTGCAAGTTTGGTGTCCTCATGTGTGATCTTCTTTCCTTCCCATATCTTTTCACATATGAAAAAGTGCTTCCCAGGGTCCTCCGACACCTCTCCCTTGAATTATGGTAACCTAATGGTGGGATCATATCCTGCCATCCCGAATGCTAAACTAATACCTTAGCATGATGTATATCCTTGAATAATGCATTCTGAACTGTCTCCCCTAGTTGTTGCTCCCTGTGTAGATGTACTTCCTGTTGTGTTCCTTCCACTGAAATTTGGTTTCCTAAATGGTGGTGTTCATTTTGGTGTATTAGTCGCACATGGGTTTATGGGTTCCACATCAACACTAATATGGATAGGAGTTCTACCTCTAGTTTCTACTCTTGGTCCTCTTGTCTTCATTTTGTATGTTGTGTGCAGGATTTCCTCACTATGATTTACATCCTAGAGATCCTCTACCTCTTCTTCATCACTTGTAAAGCCTTCCCTCGCACCTATGGTTCTCTTCTTATTGCTAATATTATATTGGTAGGGTACTCCATTGTGCATTCTTCCAGCTATTTCCATGATCTGCTTGATCCGGTCTTCCTCCATCATGATTGGATCCAAGCCCTTTTCCTTATTTCATTTATCCATCTCTTCCTCCATTTCTCCATCTCTTGTCAGTTCGTTCCCCCTTCCCCCATGCACACAAGAAAGTTTAGTTGTCTGCTTCCCCCATGCACGCAGGGAAGTTTAGTTGTCTGATGCCATTGCCATTACACCTTTGTTATATAGTAACATCTTAATGGAAGTATACAATGATATAATATACCTACCTCGAGGTCCCTTTAGCAACTCTTTCTCTGCTGTGCTATAAGACTTCGCAGTATCTATTGCAAATTCTGTGATAAATCTCACAACAATGTTGTCTAACCAGAAATCTACTGCACGCATAAATTTATTATCAACTTGTTGTAACTATGGGATCTCACCATGATTCCATTCTAGATGTCTGATCCGATTCATAGGATGGTTTTCTTTCAACCTCAATATCCACTCTTGCAACACATGTGGGAAATCATAGAAAAATACTTCATGCAAGTCATTGAATACGTGCTTGTCCAAATATTTACGTGGTGTTAACTTCGGGTTTATGTTATCTTTCTGCTCAAATTCCAGCTCCTTTGTTTTCAACCATCTCTTGATATCTACCTTCATTGGGTTCCACGACCTCAATATCCCATTTTATATTCTCATTCTTTTAACGTTTTGTCTCTAGATATGACATTCGTTTCATGCTTCTTTAAAAGATATCATTCACTCAATCTCTTTTGATTCCAATCAACAATGAAACCATTTGTTTGTTGTAGTTCACTCCTGCTACCATTCTTGGGTCGACCCAGGTTCAGGTCCTCTTGGTTTCCAACAAAAACCCTTTAAAACTATCGTCCCCTCTAGTAAACTAGAAGGCAATGTAGTACACAAGGTGCACTACACAGTCTCACCTGAGATAGCTCTATTGGTGGATGCAACGCTCAGGTGCTTGTAGCCCGGGAAAAGAGTGGGGATATGTGATTAAAATCTATAGTCTTCCTTTATTTAATCTAACATTCAACTTATCTAGATCAATCTGTCATTCTTACTCATGCATGTAAATTATCAGATCCAACTAAGTCATTCATATGTATTCTAACATCTAATCATTAACAACAAAGGAGATACACAACATTCAATCACATAACAGATGATCTACCATGGTTCGCCCCTCTTGGGCTACATCCACAAATATTTGGCTTCTCTTCTCTTTTATTATTATGGTTCCAATCTACAACACCTCGTGCATTACAACTCTCCATCAAAACATGTCGAGATATACCATGAGGAAGACTAGATCACACCAGGCTCCTTAGCTTGTGATCTAACACTCAATATCTACCCTATTTCCTCTCCTCAACTTAACATCTTACAAAAATAGATCGGACTTACAATCGCATTAAGCATCAACAACTACTAAACAATGTTTGAACCTCCAAAAACCCACTCGAACACAACAACCACCCCAAACATACATCCCCAGACCTAGACCTCCTAGGTACCTGCTTATACATATTATCGGCTTACCAACCATTATATTCTCTTACCAAAACCCTAACCCTATCATGGCTAGGTGTTCTTGCATGTGTGCCTTGCATGCCTTCCTCTTCTGCATGCACATTTGTTTTACACATGCTTCTTTTCTTGCATGCATGTCTTCCTTACACATGTTTCTTCTTCTGCATGCACATCTACCTCCCATGTCATGCTTGTCCCTCAAAATTGGCATGCACCCAACAGTAGGGTAATTTAAGACTCCCCCATGAAACATTTTAGAATGCGAGCACACTAGATTACCTCCTTGCATCAAAATGACACCCATAACATACCTAATTGCACCTATATTCACTTCGAAGGGCTTCTACAAGTTAGGAAATGAGAGAACTGGTGCTTGAATGATATTTTTTTCTAGCTCATTGAAATCTTTCTGGTAATTACTTCTCCACTAGAAACTCTTACCATTGTATGTTATGGCATGGAGTGGTGCTACCATTGGAAAAAATGCTATGAACTTATGTAGGTACCGTGATACCCCAAAAAAGATCCTAACTTTAGTGAAATTAGTATGGATTGACCATTTCATTATGGCCTCCATATTTGAGAGCTCTATATTGATATCCCCTCCACCAATCATATACCCCAAATGCACCAATGACTATTAAGAAGACTCACATTTCTTGAGGTTATTCAATAGCTGGTTCTTTTTCAGAGTCTAACAGTTGCTTGAGATGTGATATGTGTTCCTCCTAGGTAGAGCTATAAATCAATATATAATCTAAATACATTGTAACAAATTAATCTAAATATGGGTGCAATACATCATTCCTTAATCTCATAAATGTAGTTGGAGCATTACATATACCAAATGGCATGACCAACCATTCATACAAACCCTACCTTGTCTTGAAGGTGGTCTCCCTTGTGTCTTCTTCTTTCAAATGTACCTAGTGGTATTTTGATTTGAGATTCAACTTGGTGAATTACTAGTCATGCTACAATTAGTCTAACAAATCATTGATCCTATGAAGAGGGTACCGATTCTTGAGTGTAATTGTTGAGCCTTGGGTTTGACATATTTTACAATGCTACATGAACCTTTTGCACCCATATCACCCCTTCATTTTCACCATTTTACAACCTATATCATCACATTTATCCACCTTTGCAAGGTATACACTCTAATAACTCCATCAAGTAATTAATTGATGCTTTGTAGCAAATTCCCATGTTTTGATGGATGTTTAGAATACACTTTATTGTTACCTAATGGTTATCGAAATTTGCAACAATTTTTTGATAGGTTCTAGATTTATGGTAACAAGCCAGTTGTTTCCAAATGACCAATTGTTACCAGATTTCTTGTAGCGGCCTACCATTCTCAGAATTCCAGTAATAATTCATTGATTTGCATATGGGTGTTGTTCTAAGATCAAATTGGTCATATGGGTTTTTTTAGAAGGACATAAAGATGGTTTTTTTTCCATTTAGTCAACCTCTACCTCATCACAAGGTTCAAAAGCTCATGGTCAAAGATATAGTCAAAATTAGCTAGAAGAAAGTATATGAGCACGATATTTAGATTTCATGCTCCATGTCATGAAATATATCAAAGAGAAAATCAATAACCATTTTTTCCATTGATCCTATCTATACTAGTGGTCAATCCATCCACCCTAGATATGCATATATTTTTAAGCATGTAACAGTTCAATATACACAAGTTAAGGGATCGAGTGATTCTAGAACACTCTCTCTTCTATATTGAAACTATTATAAAAGGAAACAAGGGGATTGGAGAGCATAGCATAGCAAGGAATCACAAATGGTTCCCTGTAATTACCTATCTAAACACTTTGATGATAATATAAAGATCTTGTTGATGTATTTTGTGAGTTAAGTTGTTGTAGCTTTACTGTAGTGTATCCCAGCCAAGAGGGCCCTTTGAACTGGGTATTGGTTGTATTAATAGTTTAGTGTCTAACATTTAGCATTCAATTTTTATTTATTTTATTTTCTTGTCAGATTCAGTGTGATTCCATTGATAGTTTTAATTAATACACATGTGATGATTTTAGCCACATGAGCATCCACTTAAATTGTTATTCAATAAATTAAACAGACTGTGGCATAAACACTCATCAAGCATGAAAGACAATAACATTTTATAAATCTATAATTCTTGTAGATTCTAATTCAAGTGAAAAATGTACTCTTTTGTTGTTAGATAGTTAGTTGATTTGCATTTGTGTAATCTGTAGTGGTAAGAGCATCCACTTCCGTCTTTATCCACCGAATTGAACATGAAGTAATTACATGAACACTATAAAGTGAAATATTGTAATGTGAGGATTTATAAAACTGCAATTATAGTAGATTATAATGATCGATTTCCTCTTGCATTTGCTTATATAGTATATATTTTGTCTGATTCGACTCTTAGTTTACTAGTGGTTTGAAGATTTCTAAATTCATTATTTAGATTAGGCTCTGATCCTGCACATAGTGTGTTTGCATCTCATTAATTTATGAATCTCATATTGATAATTATGTAACAAAATTTAGTATATAAATTGCTTGACATTTTTGGCATCGTTGATGGGGAAATGCTAAAAGGATTAGATAATTGGTAGTTTGGTTCTTTCATTTTTATCTTTTTGTTTATGATATTTTTTTTTCCAACATTTACGACTTGGAGTAGGAGAAACAATAAGATGAGAGGTAAGAACTTGCACATTTACTTTAGTAAGTTTCTTTGTGACCTCCTCATGTTGGTACAATGTGTTTCCTTGATGTAAGTGTGTTTTATTTTAGTTTGCTAAAACTAGGAGTACTGATTCATGAAAAAAAAATACTAACTTATCTCAAATGATAACTTGGTGACGATAGGGTCTTACTAGCATGAGGTTTTCAATCACATGGTCATTTCCAATATCGATTAAGTTTTCTTTGAGTGTGGTGTGTTTCATTTATACAGTTAATTCCATTAATATATTCAGTAGTAAGGGTAGATTTCTTAGACAATTTTTCTAACTAAAGGTGTTGTAAGAAGCTCCATCCATATATAAATAGGAAATATTTACCAACAAGGAGAATCTGAAGATGCTAAAGAGTTTTTGAGCAAAGGAGGATATGTTACTCCAAGAAATTTCTCAAATCCTTGTACCAATATTAGAGCAGCAATCAGAGACATATTTTCATTCGAGGAGGTAATATAAGAGCAAAGGATCCATGAGCAATATCTACAAGAAGAAGAAATGGAATTTATTTTTAGTCATCCTTGCAAATATACAGAGGCGATCAAGGAGCCATGAACAACAATCAATGGAGAGTAGACATTGGAGCTTACGATTGAGGAATTTCTTGCATGCCTATCACTAGATCCTTTGTGCATTCAGGAGTGCAATGGGAAAATTTTAGAGGAACGTTTTTGCATCACGAAGGAAAACATTCAAGAGAGCCATGGGAAAAAGGAGTACATTGAATCTTGGTTCTAAGTAATCACTAGTTGGTAGTACATTCCATTTTTAACATTTCTTGAAATCATATCCAATTGAGAAGATGACCTCTCATATCCTGGTATTGACTGAGGTACATTCTTTTGGTGTGGATATGAGTACACTTGGGATGATATTACATAAATGGATGCATTGGAAGTATTCTTACACTTGAAAATACATTTTATGTTTTTGAGTAGAGTATAATAAGGTAGAAGAATAAATAAATAAATAAAATAGTAAAGATACAAATAAGTCAAGTTGTGAAAAACAAGTCACTGGCCTAGATAGACATGAATTTTGCTTGAAAACAAGGTATCTGGCTGAAAAAATTCACAATAATTTTTTTCATAATGATGTTGGTTCAATCTTTCATTTATGGTTCTTCAAATTGTTTTTTTTTTTTATTCTCGAGTTGGATGATGCGAGATTCCCTAAGGCCCTCCTTCCAACAAATCTTGTCCCATAGACCTCAACACCTTATCTGGGATCAAGATCAGAGATATTTTATAGTACCTTGGTACTTTCATACACTAATGGAAGGCCTCCCCACTTTCATTAGTGGGAATTAATCAATGTTTCCTGATTGAAATATTTTGTAGGTGACTCGATTTCAACCCATATATCAGTACATGTCAGAATGTACTATGGTACCTTGAAACTCCTTTTCATTAGCAATGAGTTGTCTCACATTGTTTAAAGATATCCATCAATGATCAATAATCCAACAAATTCTCTCCTTGTTCGAATCCAATAACATTTATTCACATGGATAGAATTTTACATGATTGGTTGTGGGTGAAGAATTTGCAATAACAAGATGGAAACCTACAATAGCATGTAGTGTTCATGAATTATTTCAATAAAATTGAGAACTGATATACCTAACAGGAGAAACTTTCTTCTATAGAGCAGGTTTCGTGTTCCCCTATTTTGGTCCAACCCTAGCTCAGTTCAATAGTTGTTTTTCAGACAGTTCATCCTCATTTTATAGAGTTTAGTACCAACAAATTAGTTTCAGTAATAAGAAGGTACAGGGGATTCATATGAAGACTTTACTTTCTATTCCTACAAGCCAAAAGAAATACAACAATATGATTCAGATTATGATGTGGTGTATTCTTTCCAAGAAAAAAAGTTACAAGATGACTTAGCACTTCCAACCATGATCATTTCCTATAATAGTCTGCGTTACCAGATTTCTTGTAGTGAATGGTAACTTTTTTATTTATGGTAACAATCCAGTTGCTACCGAATTTCCTCCACCAATAATCAAAGTTTCTTCATTTAAGTATCAACAACATTTTCCAACCCAACATTCAGGTTTTAAAGTATTCATTCCTTGTAATTCCACATGTTCAACCAACAATTGTATCAACATGATAAGGTAATTATGGTAAGAAGTTTCTATTTCTAAATTATTCATCATAACATTGATGAATCTATATAAAACCTAGGTAGATCTTAAGTTTTATATAGCTCTTATTTCTCCATACATTAAAATTGTTTAAACCTACCCTTATCTTATTATTTTTCTTTTCCATACATACATTGTCACCTTTCGCTTTTATTAACCTTTCCTTTATGTTAACCTACTATCATAATTATTGTTGATTCAACACAATCCTTGCAATCTTTGAACATAATTATACACGATTTGAACCACTTCAAGGATTCAAATTGAAATTACCCATTTCTTCTCATCCATTCATTCTGCAAGTTATATAAACCCTTGATTATCTAGCCTCCCACTCTGGCATTGTGAATATTGAAAGACTTGGGGTAAGACAAATATCCACACTCAAGCATTGCATCATGAGATGCAACGATGTGATCCGATAGGAGCCAATTGGTCTTGATTTTTTTTATGCTTATCCCAAAAGCAGACATGTGTTTCAGAAGGTAGGACAGATCTCATTTTGTGAGTGGTTGCAGGGGCATAATGATAAAGTAACTAGGGAATTTGCTGAAATTTTGATGGGAACATGACATGAGTAGGAAACTTGACTTTCCAATTTTATGAGGACTTTATTGCAACTGCTACTGGATTACCTAGGGAATGTGAACGATGGTTCAAAGGTATGTGAATCATGGGACATTACTGGAATAAGCATTTTCTTTAATTCAAGAAGAATCTAGACTAGAGAAAAGGGATACAACATTCTTGGTTAAAAGAAGAGTGGAGGGACCTCCCATTCACTGTGAAAAAGTATATTATCTGTGAAGGAAGGTATGGGGTAACATTTTTGTATCATGTGCACTTTATTTTTCAATTCAAGGGAAATAAAAGAATCAACCTTCCATTTTTCCTTTGGAAGAGTTTGACTAAAATTGCATCAAATGTGCAAGCGCACCCTAGAAATATAGAACACAACTTACTTCACCATGGATTAATTAAACTACTTATCATTGAGGATTTGAAGAAACAACAATAAGCATGGAACCAATTCCTATTTTGGAATGGGTTTTAAGTGAGTTTCATTGCAAATGAATATTCTTCCCCTTGGAAGAATGAAGGATCCAATGTCAAATCTAGGAAAACTAGGCCTACTATGACCAAGAGGATGAATAATACCAAGAATAAAGTTGAGATACAAAGGGAAATTGACCCATTGGTAGTTAGAGTAGCTAATTCTCTGATTACTGGAAGCAGGGAAAAATATGCATTTCAAGAAGTTGAGTAGAGCCAATAAGTCTAGGAAGACGATGCAATTGTCCTTAAAAGTATACCCAAAAGGACCCAAACTTTATTTTCTATAAGAAACATTTCTTCTTCTTCAACTCTAGTCGAAAACAATTTGGAGGTTAGTGACATCAAGACAATATGCATAAATCCATAAATGGAGGCCAATGATTTTGACTCTCCTTGATTTGAATAAGAAATTGGTATATTAGAGTTAAAATATTTTGACCCTGTCAAGGAAATGGTTCCTCCTAGCCCTGTACATTTTGTTATTCTATCAAAATTGAAGAGGAAAATTAGAAACATTAGAAAATTAAAGGAGGATATCAAGGAGTATGAACTTCTGGATCATTGTATCGAACATGCGAATGAAATTTTGATGAATCAAAGTGCTCAACTCAGTAATAGGAATGACCTCCTTGCCTATGAAAATAAAATCTTGTTTAAAAAGCCAAAGAAGTGGTACATGCAGCTAGAACATATACGAAGACAAAACAAAAGGTTGAACATCAAGATCATGTAGCAACAACATTAGAGTTCGAAATATTATATAGCTTCTACATCTAATATTGACATTGTGATCAATGTAGCAGAGCATGCATGATTCAGTGTTGGGATACAATTTTTTCAAAATTTTGGAGCTTTTGAAGGTAAATTGTTTTGTTGAAGTGTTGAATGAGGACATGCAATGACTTTGGTGTGGGGGAGATGTTGGGCCTTGGTTTTAACATATTTTATAATTCTAGATGAACCTTTTTCACCGATCTCACCCCTTCATTTTCACCTTTTTACAACCTATATCATTACATTTATCCACTCTTGCAAGGTATACACTCTAAGAGCTCCATTAGGTAATTAATTGATGCTTTGTAGAAAATTCCCATGTTTTGATAAATGATTAGAATATAATTTGTTGTTACCTAATGGTTACTGGAATTTGCAGTAGCTTTGTGATAGCTTATATATTTCTGGTAACAATCCATTTGTTTCCAAATGACCAATTGTTAATGGATTTCTTGTAGCATCCTGCCATTTCCAGAATTCTAGTAACAATTCATCGATTTGCATATGGGCGTTGTTCTAAGATCAAATTGGTTATATGGTTTTTGTTTATAAGGACATCGATATGGTTTGCGAGCTCGTGGTCAAATATCTAGTCAATGCTAGATAGAAAAAAGGATCCGAGAATGATATTTAGATTTCATGCTCCATGTCATGAAATCTATCAAGAGCATGAAATCTATCAAAGATAAAATTGATAATCGTTTTTCCATTGATCCTATCTATCCTAGCGGTCGAACCATCCACCCTAGATATTTATATATTTTTAAGAATGTAATAGTTTGAGATCCACAAGATAAGGGACCGAGTGATTCTAGAATGCTCTCTCTTCTATATTGAAACTATTATAAAATGAAGCAAGGGGATTGGAGAGTGTATCATATCAAGGAATCACGATTGGTTCCATGTAATTACCTATCTAAACACTCTGATGATAATATAAAGATAATGTTTCTATATTTCATGGGTTAAGTTGTTGTAGTTTTATTGCAGTGTATCCCCAACTAGGAGGTCCCCTTGAGATGGGTATGCGTTGTATTAATAGTTTAGTATCTAAAATTTATCATTCAGTTTTTATTTCTTTTATTTTCTTGTCATGCAATATCTAATTCAGTGTGATTCCATTGCTATTTTTTTGTTAATATATTTGTGATTATTTTAACCATAGGAGAATCCACTTAAATTGTTATTCAACGAATTAAACAGGCTGTTGCATAAGCACTCATCAAGAGTGGAAGACAGTAACATTTTATAATTCTGTAATTCTTGTAGATTCCAATTCAAGTGAATGGTGTACTCTTGCGTTGTTAGATAGTTAGTTGATTTGAATTTGTGTAATGTGTAGTGGCAAGAATATCCACTTCCATCTTTATCCATCAATCTGAATAGGTGGTAATTACATGAACACTATAAAGTGAAAGATTCTAATGTGAGTATTTATAAAACTGCAATTCCAGTAGATTACAATGATTGATGTCCTCTTGCATTTTCTTAGATAGTATATATTTCATCTGATTCGAATCTTAGTTTACTAGTGGTTTGAAGCTTTCTGAACGATTTCTTTAGAGTAGGTCTTGATCCTCCACATGCCGTGTTTGCATCTCATCAGTTTACAAATCATGGATTGATAATTAAAATGTAATAGAATTAGCATATAAATTGCCTAACAATAATCTTCTTCAAAGCTCTATATTCAATACACATCCACCAAGTTCCATCCTTATTTGGTTATCCGCTTCTAGAACATATTGTCTATACAACCCGATATTTGGTAACGGGGAATCAGGGAACAATTGTATCTTGTGCCCCACTTCCCTCTTAGGTGTAAGTCCTTTAGGTTCCATAGCACTAGTACAAAATGAGAGATAAATGACCAGGTGACCAAAAAAATTGGTCACCACAACTTTTCCAAGGGATAAGTGAGCAAAATTGAGAAATTTTAAGTGAGATGACTAAAACTGACCAATTTGGTCACACAATAAGAACTAAACTAAAAATGACCAATTTGGTCACACAATAAGAACTAAACTAAAAATGACCAATTTGGTCACGGGATAAGAACTAAACTAAAAATGACCACATAACAATTGGTTATTTTTAGTTATGTCACTCCGACAATGGAAAACTACAATTTTGACAATGAATTTGTACAATTTACTAAATTTTAACACTGCAGATGGATTAAGAGACCCCCTATTGTAGACCCCCTCATGAGTCACAACTCAACGTTAATGCATGAAGTGGATTTGCACTGATTACATTAACGACCTTATGCATAGTCTTCTGGTCTTGGAGAAGAAGCAATTTGCTTATAAGCTTTACATCCTTCCCAAGGTATCATAATTAATTTCTAATACATTTGTGGTACACACATTAATAAAATCCATCCCATTATGAGATATCACAAGTACCACATGACTAAACTAAACATGACCACATAACAATTGGTCATTTATTTGGTCATTTTTAGTTGTGTCACCTTGACAATGGAAAATTGCAATTTTTACAATGAATTTGTACAATTTAATAAATTTTAGCAATGCCACAACATGCCACAAGTGAATGATGCCACTCAATACAACGAGAACACAACTTCATGCCACATGTGCAATGCTAGTGGTAAAAATTGGTATATAAANTTTGACGAAATACACACACACACCTCTCTTAGGATTATCTTTCTTTTGAATCTCTTTTTTCTCTGCAATATTTACATCAAGAGTCGCACAACTACCAATCACAATAGTGGTCGGTAACTTTGTGGGATTAAGTGGGACTAGAACCAGAGAACTCACAATGAACTCCACTTTGTAACAAATCCCTTTAGATCAATTACACTAACACACTAGGCTTATTTGTGTGTGTGGTTTTTCCAAGAAAAACCTCGTGGGGAAACCCTAGACACTTCCTTGCATTTCATGGATGGGAACATGCTTAACTGGCTTGTACAACCATGTGATTGGATGGGACATCAACAGATTCAATTGTTGACTTTGTTGTTGGCCCGTCTAATTTCCTAATCGTACATGCTAGTTAAGGATGGCTCATGGATGGTACCTAGTGTAAACTTGTTGGCATTGATTATGGTGCCTGACTTGGTAGGGATATTGAGTGGTGCACACAACAAAGGCAACCAACCTAGGATATTGACCTTGCAATCTCTTGTATGAAACTCAAAGAACTTAATCACTAGAGCTAGCTCCCCAGGTTTATATATGTATATACTTTACGATAATGGTTCATGTTTTTCCTTTTTTCTATGTTATGAAACCCAACTTTTTTCACTCACCCATCATGAGTTGTAAAATTCATTTCACTTATCTCGATGCAATAATGGTTAATTGGTTACACAATGAATATGTGTGTTAATTGATTGTGCTCCCCTTCCTATGAGAGTCAAGTGCACAACTTGGGGGCTAGTTGGTACCTTGTCTCCTCTAAGCCACATGGACTAGTGTGCCTTTGGGAGGTCTAGGGTTTAAAACCAAAGAATCAGACTAGAATGTGCACCAAAGGTTCCAAGGTTTGTCCAGGTAGAAACAACCTCATGGTAAGTATGTTGTATAATTATTGTAGGTTATGCTAATGCACTAATCAAGCCTTGATTGATATAGCATGGACACTTAAAGATAATTTTTATAAAAAGATAATAAAGAGACAACTATGTTGTGTTTGGCATATTGGAATAGTTTCTATAGTTTTAAAATCAAAATAATTTAATAAGTTGACAAACCCACTTTCGTTTTGGTGGAAATTCTTCCCTAAACGTGATAGGAATTTTGATGAAAGTCATAGTTCCTTTTGATTGATGAAATTTGTCTTTAAGGGTTTTGGCCTATTTGAAAATGGCCCAAAATCACTAGAATTTGAAAAAATGAACATATCAAGACAAGTATTTACCTCATTAAAAATTGGACTTATCGAAAATGTTGAATGTATTCACTTATTGAATTACTCCTTTTAAAATCTCCTTTACTCTTGCCCTCTTCCACATTATTTTCAAAATCTTGTCAAAAACACATATAAGTCCAAACATACTATGATCATTAAGTCAACAAAAATGTCTATAAAATAATGATCATATAAACATAAGGATAAGTCTAGAATAAGGAGAAGGATAACTAAGTGACAAATTTAAGTTTTTCGCTGGAATCCAGTGTTTTTTTATTTTTCGAAATCCAAATTTAATAATGTTTCAATCATTAGAAATGGATTTAGCACCTTCAAAAACCACTAGGCCACTAAATTTTTTGAAATTTAACAACTATAATGTGAATTTATAATATTTCCACCGGATGTTGTCTAAAAATCACTGGGAAAAATATGCACAGACAAATTTTCCCCTTAAGTAGACTATCTCTAAAGATAATGGTTGGTTGGATAGTCCTCGGAGTATGCGAAAGTAACTGGAATTTTTGTTTATGATGGAAACATGAAATGGCTGACCCTATGAATTATGTAAGTCATTTTCGGTTTCCTCCTTCTCGCCATATTTCACAGAAAGCAGATAAGGCGACCATGTTCTCTGTTTTCTAAGGATCAGATCGAGTATTTTTTATGTAGGGCCCTGTAGAATTTTCAGGGTTATTGGCCTTCAGGAAACCTCGACCTTCCGAATCTCTGATTTTTCAATCCCTCACTAAATTTGATGTTTGGTTAACAAGCCAGTAAGTGGAAAGAATTGATAGAGAGCCTGAAACTGCCAGATATTCTTTGATGATAGCCCGAAGACCAGCCTGTACTCCTTTTCCTCAAGTAAAGAGATTAGCATCTCCATCGCATCTTCCCACCCCAATAGCACGAATCAGGTCTCTTAGAGGTATAAATCAGGGTTATTATCAATCAACTTGAAAGGAAGAGGTCGCAGAGGTGAAGTATTGTAGGTACAAGAGTCTATCGACACCTACTGCGAGGCAGGAACCCAAAATCCTTAATTTATTTTCTAAACCTAACATTAATTACATCAGAGGTCTCAAAACTTTTGGCTTGGTTTGTATTTCGATTGCAATTGTGGCATTTTGAAATACTTGGTGGCCTGATTTATCTGTTAATCCCCTGAATTGATGGTAAGTTTCTCAAATTTTGATACATTTATTTGCTAAATTGTTTAATTTTGCACTTAGTATGTGTACCAATTAAATGTGTTTATACCATTCAATGAGTGTGTTTTCTAAAAATAGGTTTTACCTATATTTTATTCTGATAATCCATGCATATTGTTTCAGATTTCATGATTTTGCGTTAAGCAATTATTTGGCTAGATATTTCAAGAAATTTGTTGCAATGTTGTATTTGGTTATTGAGAAAAATAATTTATAGTTTGTTGGCTAGGTCTCTGACTTCTTACTTCTTCCTTGGTTGACCAGGTTCAGATATGAACAATTTTCAAACAAAACCCTCTAAAACTATCGACCCTCCTAGTAAACCAAAACAAAACCCTCTAAAACTATCGACCCTCCTAGTAAACCAAAAGGCAATGTTGCACGCAGAGTGCACACCAAAGTCTCACTCGAGATAGCTCTATGGGTGACTGCGATACTCAAGTATTTGCAGTCTAGGAATGAGTGGGGATATATGAGAGTATTCTATCTTTATTTATTCCTTAAACTTGTTCTTGATTAAATTATTTCTAGGATTCATTCATTCATCATATAGCCTTATGCATGCATTCTAATACATCTAGTCATTCATTCATTCATAAACTAATCATTGATAGAAAGTAAAAATTGAAGAACCATCACACATAACACAAGTTTTAATGTGGTTCACCCTCTCTTGGGCTACGTCCACAAAGATTTGGCTTCTTTGCTCTTTTATTTAGTTTGCTGTAAAATCTAGCGCTATGTGCATTACATCTTCAATCACACAATCATGATGAGGTTAAGGAACCTCTGTGAGGCGGAATAGATCACACCAAGCTCCCGAGCCTGTGATCTAACCCTCAAAATCTAGCTTATTTGATTCTTTTAAAGATCAACAATATTTGGCCACTTAACCAATAATAACTGACCCCCTAACCTAGACCTCTTAGGCTCTTATTTATACTATTTCACAGGCTTATAGCCGTTACAATCGTTACCAAAAACCCTAACCCTATCATGATTAGGCTCATGTTTGAGGGATCTTTTACTAACAGGTCTAGCCTCAGGTTTGAGGGGTATCTTCATCTCACCTATCTCCCTTGTTATGCCTTTCATATTTGTAAAGGTTGTTGGAAACAGGTCATTGTATTCATGCAATAATTCTGTTATTATTTCTACTGTTTACTCATCCCAATAATTTCCGATACTTTCCATTTTCGGATTTTCATTGGTACCAATGTTGACTTTCTTAACTTTGATTGGTGAAACAAATACTTCCGACTCTAGATATGGACCTTCCACCTCTCTTTCTCCTTCAATTTCTGTAATATGAATATTGCGTGGATCATCTTCATCTGGTGCTTCCTATTCAACATGATAGCATGAGAGTAACTCTTTGATTGGCTATCTTTTTTTTGTTGGTATTATGTCATGATTTCAACTTTTGGTTCATTAATAAATATCATTCACTGTATCGGCTTTAGTGCTAAATGCATGTTGGGCTTCTCATGTTCAAATGAGAAGGTTACTACAAAATTCTACTATAAGCCTATCCATTATGTAGTGCCTCTACGCATCTTCTGGTCTATATACCAGTTCCCTAGTATTCCTTCCAATGTATGGATAAAGTGATGGGTCCATTCCTTTGGTGGTTTCATCCTCCACTGTGCCTTTCACTTCTCTAAGTGTTCCACTGGTGTTCCTTGTCTATTATACCTATGAATTTTATTTGTAGTCTTCTCTGAAC
Organism: Picea engelmannii; assembly: GCA_009831015.1. Classification (NCBI taxonomy): domain Eukaryota; kingdom Viridiplantae; phylum Streptophyta; class Pinopsida; order Pinales; family Pinaceae; genus Picea; species Picea engelmannii. Next base: position 687,863 of record ML778564.1, on the reverse strand, counting down.
CAAATCTAATGCGCAGTAGTTGTTTACACTGATGCCAGTCCTAACTTGTTTCTTTGTGTGCACCCCACCATCTTGCAAGTGTTTCCTTGAGTGAAATATTTAAGGCTAATAGACTCTAATTTTCTACCACTTCCTCTTCGTATTTTTTTAGAAATTCATTTAAGTCATTTAACCCATGCAAACTGGGAGGTTCTCTTATCTTTGTACCGACCCATCTCACTGCACGATCTATTCTTGTGCACATTCTTGTTGAAACTTCATGTAATCGTTGTTTTTAATTCTCCAAACTTGTATCTGATTCAGAAGCACATGATGTAATGCTTCTCCAGCTGAGTAACCCATCTGCATTTGGGTTAACATAATCCTCTTCTCGTGCAGTAGTTCTATACAACTGGTTTATTTCCTCTAGATCCAAATAAGTGGGTTCTACAAACCTTTCTCCTTCTGATGGATCCAATGGTGCAATGAATCTATATTATCCTGATTCAAAAGTCATTTCGCTTGTCTTCAGGTTGATTATAGATTGGTTATCAAGTTCCCAATCTAGTCCAAGCAATGTTGGGTAAGGTGTTGTACCATCTACTATCTCTATTACTTCAAAATCTTCCATAGTGCGCATTCCTTCCAGATCCACTGTCACACCTTTAAGACTTCCAATTAGTAGTACTTTGTGTTGATTTGCTAATTTTAACTAGACATATGAATAGCCTATTGCGGGTTCTCCCATACACTACCATGCCTTCTTAGGTAAGACATTTACTTCAGAGCCTAAGTCTAGTATGATATCTCCCATATTGAAATCTCCAATGTTGGCATTCAGTATGAATTATCTACTTGTCCTTCTTCTTGTATGGAGATGATTTATTGTTTTCTGTTCCAATTTCCCTTCCTCCTTTGTGTTACATATTTCTAACATATTTTGTAAAACCTTAACATATGATGGGTCATTCAATATCTTAACACAAGATTGCAAAAATGTTTTTATGGTACATACTTTCTCTAAAGGTTGTCCTTTACTGGTATATGGTCCATTGAGGAGGGAATATCGTACATTGGTGAATTCTAAGTTTGTTGTGCGACTGATGTAGACACAACATTTTTCTTGAGAAATTCCTGTCTAGCCTCCTTAAATGTTTCCTTTTCTTTTCATGCATCAAACTACTTCTATGGACCAATTTCTTCTTAACCCATTGGTGTTGCATTGTATCTTATTTTATTGCGTCAGTTCCTGTCTTGGATCCTCCTCAAGTGACTATATTGATGTTTTTACCATCATCCCTATCTTCTGCAAAGATCCACTTGACATTTTGGTTATTCTGGTTCCTTTTTTCTTGGATCTTCCCCAAAAGTGTCAGACAATCTTCTATGTCATGATATGGTGCATGACAATACATACATGTCACTGGTGGGAGTGGGCACTCCCTTGTATAATGTCATGGCTGTTGGATTTTTTGGCACATTACTGGTCTTTTTCCTTGTCCAAATCATCCTCTACCTCTTCCTCCACCTTTATATCCACCTCGATCTCCTCATGGGATGTTGTATTAAGGTACCTAGTTGTATTGCGCGGGGTTATATTGTGGTTGTAGATTATTGTACTACTGCTGTGCATTATTGTATGGTGGTGGTACCTAGTTGAACTGAGGTGTAGCTTGTCCTATCATCATTTCTTCTTGCACCCTATAAGTATATGAAGTTATTTCTCTCATCAGCTCTATCGTCCTACCATCTTTATCATCATTACCCACTGACTTGCAAAAATTGCAATATGAAATTTTTGTTGGATTACTGAGAGGGGGGGTGAATCAGTAATAGAGCAATTTAATCATTTTTAACCATATAATCCAAGTGTTATATATGTATCATTATCATCCAATAACTGCAGAGTAAATAAGCAATGAACAAATGAACAATAATACACATACACAGTACACCAGTCTTTTATGTGGAAACCCAAAGTGGGAGAAAACCACATAATGTTTTTTCTTATATGTCCTTAAGAATTACATTCATTGGAAGCACCAAATTCCTTTTTTTTCCAGCTACAACTGAAAGGAGGCTCCAACCCCCTAGTTTCTCAGGTTACAACTCGAGGGAAGCTCCAACTCCCCAATTCTCTGGCTACAAAAAGTAGGAGGATACAACCCCCTATGTTCTCTGGCTACAACCACCTTTCCTTGACCCGTCCAACCACCCTGACGTATAAGTAGAATGATGGAACCACTGTCACACTATCACTATGAGATATACTTCTATAAACCTATACCAATCAACCTGCACCAAATAACCTATACCAATAACTTGAACCATGCATCCACCTGTACCTCAACCTGTAATTAACCTGTACTATAAACAAGTGCATCAACCATGCACCAACCTATACCAAACAACCTGTAATCAAACTATACCATAAACAAGTGCATCAACCATGCACCAACCTATACCTCAACATGTACCATGAACAAATGCATCAACCATGCACCAAACCTGTACAAATAACCTATCACAACAACTTGTCCAAACAACCTATCACAACAACCTATCTCATCGATCTTATCAACCAAATCAGATCTACTCACCAATATCAATCACCAAGACAACTCTAAAAAATGTGCATCAACCAAGCATAACACAACAACTCATAATCATCACCAAGATCAATATGTGATTCTAATAATGCAAGTATGATACATCATCCATAAACCATGTGTCAACAATACTACTAACAAGTGCCTCCAACCATGTACCAAGTATGTACCAATCATGTATCAACTACTCATCAACTATGACTCATCAATATGTACCAACATCATCAACTATACACCTCATGTATGTGCCAACTCATCAACTAGTCTCAACCATGTACCCGACATGTACCTTAACCAAATTCCCTCATCAATTTCATCATCCAAATCTGATTTGTAACTCTGTAATAGACCTGGTGTATATGATCACATACCTGCAAACCTTCCTTAACTTTAACAATAAGAGACTAACATTTTCATCAAACTTTTCTTTAGTCTCACATGACTAGTTTTGGATTAGTCAACAACCCTAACTTCAAATAATCATAACTTTGTACTTGTAATGAAAAAAGATTTGAAACTGATATACAATGTTCTTCAGTGTGTTTTATACAATTCCTCCAGGTGTCAATACTAGGAACCTCTCAAAAAAGGATTTATAGCAAAAATGGCATACCTTGTTGAATTTTGTCTTATTCTAGAGAGTGACCTTGTAGAGTGTGCCCCACATGTAATATTTGTTGAATTGATATGAAAATGTTACATAGCATAAGAAATACTGTACTCTAACCAACACATTTTGTATTACTGAATTTGGATTTGTTATGAATAATTTATGACATTTTTACTCGAATCACCCGTTTTAGACTAGTTTCAGGACTAACCAAAAACCCTATTTTCCACGGAGTGTAACTCCAAAAATACAACGGCCCACAAGCTGAATTTTTTACCATAGATACTTGGATATGTTTCCTCAATGGAATAGAAATTTCACGGTCTAAATCATTCTATAAAAATAGTTATTGCGAAAATGGTGGGATGACATGTAAATAACATACCTTAGAAAGCATCATCAAAAGAATTTATCCTTCCTTGAACTTTGACCTTCTTTTCTTCACCTTCCCTCAGAAATTCGGCTTAGATATCATTTTTTTAGCTCAAACACCTATAGATATTCAATATTCTCAAGTGTGATTTAAAATGAGAGAGCCATGTCTCTTATCTATACTCTCCAAGTAGCTTCCTTAAAAACATCTTCTAGGTCACTTTGTCCACTTTCCTTATTTTAGGGTTAACCCACTTCTAATTTCTCCATTAAATTTATTATTTAAATAATTTATTTTGTATTCACTTTGAATTATAGTATACCCATCACTTCATTTTATTATTTACCTTCTAAAATCTCTTAAACCACATTGACTACTTTGACCTTTTGGGGCTTCTAGATGGCATATGAGGGTCCTCCAACTTCGTAAGGCCATAACTCTCAAACCGTGACGAGTTATGTGACGTTCCACATACCACCAGAAATGGAATGACATGTACTATCCATATAGAATAGTATTACCTGAAAATACATCAAAACTCATACCATTATCCATCAAACAAACTTGGGTCCATTGCCCAAACCTGGGTTCTAACTTCTCATGGCCATAACTCTCTAACCATGAGGAGTTATGTGATGTTTCACATAACACCGAAATGGAATGACATGTACTATCCATCTAGAATAGTATTACCTTCAAATATATTAAAACTCATACCATTATACATGAAACAACCTTGGATCCATTACCCAAACCTTTTTGCTACCGGAATTCACTACCGGACTTTCTCCAAGGGTTGACATCAATCTACAATATCACTCTCCAATGGTTGACATCAATGAAAACCAACAATCCATCAATCTAAGCCAACTATCTGACAATCTCCCCCTTTGGCATTGATGTCAACACAAACATTGATGACAACACTTAGTCACGATAACATTCATGATTATACTCTTCATCAATGTTTCTATCTCTCCTCCTTTGACATAAATGGAAAAGGGTATCTCCCTTTGGGGCTGGTCCCCCTGACTGAACTCTCCTTAGGGTTTCTCCCCCTGTCTACGTGACTTTGATTTTTATTTGTGTTTATAAGCCTCTGATTACTCTCTTTCCCTTCATATGAATAATATATGCCCCTTTGACAAAGGGTATCACTCTGAAGTCATATCCCTCATTCTTCCCTTGTGACAATCGCTCCCCTTGGGAACATGCCTCTATGCTCTCTCTCCAAGCATTTACCTTTGCATCTAATAAATGTCTCCCCCTTTGTGCTATTTATGGTGCTTCCTCATGTACATCTAAGACATATAAGATAAGCATTCAAAAGCATTCATTTTGGAGTAGAAATTACTCCTAGTCTCTGGCGAAGATACTGAAGGGATTCCCGTGGAAGCGATTTTTTAAAGATGTATGCCACTTGTTCTTTTGTTCCCACATATTCAACTTTGATGTTCTTCTCTGCAACCTGTTTCCATAGAAAGTGATACTTGATTGGAATGTTCTTCGTCTTGGAGTGCATCACCGGGTTTTTGAGATACTGATGGCGCTTGTATTATCATAATAGATTGGAATGGGCTCATCATACTCAACCTATATATCTGTCAAAGTTTGTTTCATCCATAGAACCTGTGTACAACATGTTGATGCTGCAATATACTCTGACTTGACTATAGATAAGGATATTAATGATTGTTTCTTTCTTAGCGAAGATACTAAACACTCACCCAAGTAGAATGTTGCTCCACTGGTGCTCCATCGGTCATCAATGCAACCTGCCCAATCTGCATCTATGCAGGCAATAAGTGATAGATCCTTTCCTTTTGGATACCATAATCCAAACTCTTCTCTTCCTTTGATATATATGAAAATCCTATTCACTGCTAATACATGTGATTCCTTTGGTTCTACATGAAATCGTGCCACTTGTCCAACTGCCTGCATTACATCTGGTATGGATGTTGTCACATATAGTAAGATACCAATCATTGAAATGTATTGCCTCTGGTTTGTAGAATTTGAATCATCATCTTTTCTCAACTTGCAACTAGTTTTCATAGGAGTGATAACTACATTGGAATCTTCCATTCCGAACCTCTTTATCATTTCTCTGATATACTTAGTTTGAGAAATAAAAATTCCTTGGTTTCTTTGATGTATATGAAGACCCAAAACGAAGAATAGTCCTCCAAGTAATGACATTTCAAATTTATTTTGTATATCCTTTGCAAATGTTTGGCTTAACCTGTCGTTAGTACTTCCAAAACAATATCATCAATATAAATTTCAATTAATAAAATATTACCTTGAGTTACCTTGATGTAGAGGTTATTGTTTGTGCTTCCTTTCCATAGTTTGTAGGGAGTTTTGTCATTGTTGTTTCTGAGAATTAATCTCTTTTGAATGTGAACTGATGTATGGACTGCATGTGCTCAAAAAATATCTATTAATTTGGAATCCATTAGCATTGTTCGAGCCATTTCCTATGTAATTATCATCTAATATGATAATGTTCCTTTGTCTCTGAACCACTCTCTGAACCAATCTATGAATCCATGCTCTTGTCCACTATCATATATCTGTCCAAACCTTCTAAGTGTTCTTACGAATCCATCTATGTCCATACTTTCCAATACTTTACTTGCGTAACTGTCCATAATGCTGACCCATTTATCACTATACTATCATGAAGTCTTGATTAACCTATCAAATTGTACTCATGCTAACTAATTTCTCTGAATCTGTTTTCTCAAACTCTGCAAGCTGCTTGAAGGATGGTTCTTTGGTCTGTCACCCCTATCGCATAGACTCCCCCTTTCTAATATTCATATTACTTGGGAGTTTTTAAGCCAGATGGATCAAAACAATTCCTGCTCTGATGTGTATTCATCATCATCTTCATTGGTAGATTCATCATCATCTTCATTGGTAGATTCATTATTTCTCTGAGCTCTGACTTCTTTCTTTATGTCTGTGGATTCATCTTTCACTACAATGCTTGAAAGTACAATCTCTTGAACTTGTTCCTTATTTACCTGTGCTTCCTTTATTTCAGTTATTTTCCAAACCTTTTTGTATCTGACATCTTTCCTTTTCTCTATATAATTTTCTTCATCTCATTTTATTTCCAATCATGCGATCTTTGGTACCTAGTCTTTGTTCACCCGTTCTTCATGTTTTCTTATCCATACTTTCTTATATCTGATATCAGTATTCTCTTTCATGGAAGTTTCGATCATGATTCTACAATCACTAGCTATGTGTCCAGACTTATGACATTTGTAACACTTAATGTTACGTGTGACCACATAGGCACTTCTTTCTTGGACATTTCTTTTATAATCCCTGCAATCTGCAACCTTATGTCCAAAGTTATTACAATAAAATCAATTACCATAAGATAAATTTTCATACTTGGGAGTGAATGATCTTCTTTGTGGCGTAGTCCTTATAATTTTTTGCCTTGACTGATCATGATCATGATTGAATCTTCTTTGTGGCTTGAACATGGATGGTCTTCTTGAAAATGTATCTTCAACAGTTTTCTTAGATTCTGGTTGACCATGATTCCTTCCTTTGAGTACTTCTGCATAACTCTTTCTATTTTCTTCATTCTTCTTTTCTAGCGACCTAGAATGCTTCTCATCATTCTCTATAACTGATGTGGATATTTCTGTCTCTTCAACATTCTTGTTGAGCTTGACGATTTTACTTCTCAAATGTGACAACTTCTTCTTCAAGCTTCTCAACCTCTTCTTCTTTCTTCATTATTTGAGACTTCATGACTTCTTATGTTCTTTTCTCTTCTTGAAGATGAATTTTTAATGTGATTATTTCTTCTTCAAGTCCTTTCTCTTCTTGACCAAACTCTGCCTCAAGCTGGTTTAGATCGTTAGTTATTTCCTTAAGATGATCTGTCAATATATTCTCTCTCATTTCTGCTTCTTCCTTCTGTTCTTTTATGTTGGTTTCCAAACACTTCTTTTGATATTCAATATTTTCTTCGATCTTTCTAGCTTCTTCTAGCTGAGTTCTTAAGTTCTCGATGACCTGTTGGGATTCTTAAAAAATGTGAACACTTTCCTTTTGTTTCATCAATTCTTTCTTGAGTGAATTGTTTTCTTTTCTTAGTTCATCTAAAGCACTAATCAATTCTTCTTCATAATTGTCTTCCTTTTCAATTAGTTTTTCTATCTCATTTCCTTCATGGCATTCTATTTCAAGATGTCCACGTTTTTCACAATTAAAACAAAAAAACATACCTCTGGTGATTATGTACTCTTCATCTTCTGAATCTTCATGACATGGTGAACATAATTCTTCTTGATTTGTATCTGCATATTCTTTGACATTTTATGAATCTGTGATGGGTGAAGAATATATGTCATGTAACTTATCCCAAAGTTCTTTTGTTGATGAACATTTACCAACCTTTTCTCTTACTGGATTAGGTAATCCTTCCTAGATGAAATCCGTTGCTATTTTCTTATTCTTCCTCAATTCCTTCTTGGCTACAGTCTTTTCTTTTTTTGAACTATCATATCCTGTAACAACTAATAGCCAAATATAATGTCCCTGTGCCTGTAAAAATAATTTCGTCCTTATGCTTCACATCTCATACTTAAAACCATTCTAACCATTAAACATTGGTACTCCATTCTCAGAATAATCCATGATCTCCTTCTAGTGGTTAAACTGTTTCCTAAAGGAACCAACCTCTCATACCAATTGTTGGATTACTGAGAGGGGGGGTGAATCAATAATAGAGAAATTTAATCCTTTTTAACCATATAATCCAAGTGTTATATAAATATATCATTATCATCCAATAACTGTAGAGTAAATAAGCAATGAGCAAATGAAAAATCATACACATACATAGTACACCCGTGTTTTACGTGGAAACCCAAAGCAGGAGAAAACCACATAATGCTTTTTCTTATATGTCTTAAAGAATTATATTCAATGGAAGCACCAACTTCCTTTTTTTTCCAGTTGCAACTGGAAGGAGGCTCCAATCCCCTAGTTTCTCAGGCTACAACTTGAGGGAAGCTCCAACTCCCCAATTCTCTGGCTACAACCAAAAGGAGACTAAAACCCCCTATGTTCTCCAGATACAACCGGAAGGTGGCTAAAACCACCTGTCTTTTCCCTGTCCAACCGCCCTGATGTATAAGTAGAATGATGGAACCACTGTCACACTATTACTGTGAGATATACTGCTATAAACCTGTACCAATCAACCTGCACCAAATAACCTATACCAATAACTTGAACCATGCATCAACCTGTACCTGAACCTGTAATCAACCTGTACCATAAAAAAGTGCATCAACCATGAAACAACCTGTACCTGAACCTGTACCATGAACAAGTGCATCAACCATGCACCAAACCTGTACAAATAACCTGTCACAACAACCTGTCATAACAACTTGTCCAAACAACCTATCACAACAACCTATCTCATCATCCTTATTAAACAAATCAGATCTACTCACCAATATCAATCACCAAGACAACTCTCAAAGATGTGCATCAACCAAGCATAACACAACAACTCATAATCATCACCAAGATCAATATGTGCTTCTAATAATGCAAGTATGATACATCATCCATAAACCATGTGTCAAAAATACTACTAACAAGTTCCTCCAGCCATGTACCATGTATGTACCAATCATGTATCAACTACTCATCAACTATGACTCATCAAGAAGTACCAACATCATCAACTATACACCTCATGTATGTTCCAACTCATCAACTACTTGTCTCAACCATGTACTCGACATGTACCTCAACCAAATGCCCTCATCAATTTCATCATCCAAATCTGATTTTTAACTCTGTAATAGACCTGGTGTATATGATCACATACCTGCAAACCTTCCTTAACTTTAAGAACAAGAGACTAGCATTTTCATCAAACTTTTCTTTAGTCTCACATGACTAGTTTTGGATTAGTCAACAACCCTAACTTGAAATAATCACAACTTTGTACTCGTAATGAATAAAGATCTGAAATTGATACACAATGTTCTTCAGTGTGTTTTATGCAATTCATCCAGGTGTCACTACTTGGAACCCCTCAGAAAAGGAGTTATATAAAAAATGGCATACCTTGCTGAATTCTGGCTTATTCTAGAGAGCGACCTTGTAGAGCATGCCCCGCATATAATATTTGTTGAATCGATCTAAATTTTTTACAAAGCATACTAAAGTGTGTAATCTAACCAACACAGTTTGTCTTACTAAATTTGAATCTGTTATGAATAAGTTATGACGTTTTTACCCAAACCACCTATTTTAGACTAGTTTCAGGACTAGCCACAAACCCTATTTTCCATGGAGTGTAACTCCAAAAATTTAACGACTCACAAGCTGAATTTTTACCATAGATACTTGGATATGTTTCCTCAAGGGAATAGAAATTTCATGGTCTGAATCGTTCTAGAAAAAACGTTATTACAAAGATGGTGAGATGACCTTCAAATAACATACCTTATAAAGCATCATCAAAAGAATTTATCCTTCCTTGAATTATGGCCTTCTTTTCTTCACCTTCACTCAGAAATTAGGCTTATATATTATTTGGTTATCTTAGAAACCTATACATATTCAATATTCTCAAGTGTGATCTAAAATGAGAGAGCCTTGCATCTTATTTATACTCTCCAAGTAGCTTCCTTAAAAACATCTTCTAGGTCAGTTTTCTCACTTTCCTTATTTTAGGGTTAACCCACTTCTATTTTCTGCATTAAATTTATTATCTAAGTAATTTATTTTGTATTCACTTTGAATTATAGTACACTCATCACTTAAATTTATTATTTACCTTCTAAAATCTCTTAAATCACTTTGACTACTTTGACCTTTTGGGGCTTCTAGATGACATATGAGGGTCCTCCAACTTTGTAAGGCCATAACTCTCAAACTGTGACGAGTTATGTTACATTCCACATACCACTAGAAATGGAATGACATGTACTATACATATAGAATAGTATTACCTACAAATATATCAAAAATCATACCATTATCCATCAAACAAACTTGGGTCCATTACTCAAACCTGAGCTCTCCAATTTCTCTTGGCCATAACTCTCTAACCGTGAGGAGTTATGTGACGTTCCACATACCAATGGAAATGGAATGACATGTACTATCCATATAGAATAGTATTACCTTAAAATATATTAAAACTTATACCATTATACATGAAACAACCTTGGGTCCATTACCCAAACCTTTGTGCTACCATAATTCACTACCAAACTTTCTCCAAGGGTTGACATCAATCACTAAGGGTTGACATCAATCTACAATATCACTCTCCAATGGCTGACATCAATGACACCCAACAAGCCATACCAACTATCCATCAACCTAAGCCAATTATCTAACACTTTTGGGTACTGTATTATACTTCTGCATCATTGGACAATGCTATGGATTATGTCCATGTGTCTTACAAATATTGCACCATGGTCCTCCTGTTGGCAATGGGTTTTTCACCCTTGTTTCCATATACTGCGTGAAAGTTGGACATTCATTCTTATGGTGTCCTTTAGTCCTGCATAAGGTACACCAAACAAATTCTCTTTTCTCTTTACCCTTATTCTGGTTAAGTTGAAATGTTAGATTCTTCAAATCCTCCTTCAACTCCTCTATTGCTGGATGCATCTGCTGATATTGGTTCTCTTCCAATTGTAAGGCTACTTGCAGAGCCTTTGCATGAGTTTGGAACTTCTACTGTCTTAATGGGTATTTCAAATGTGGTAACAGTGAGTTCAAAAATAGATGCTTATGTTGCATGTCATTCCTTGCATATTTCAGCTTACCTTTCAGAAATTTAAACCTTTGATCAATCTCCCAAACAAACTCACCTAGTTTCTATCTGATTTCAATCATTTCATTTATGTACTGGTTTTCTGAGCTGGGCTTCTAAAATTTTTTTATCAGTAGATTTTCATGTTTGTAATGGTCCTTGTTACTTCTAGTGGACTGTTTACATCTAGGCTCATGTACCAATCCATTATGTGGTCTCTTAGCATGATAGCTAACTGCACGAGTTTTGTATCCTCATCCGTGATCTTCTTTTCTTACCAAATCTTCTCATAGATGAATAATTTCTTTTGAGGTTCCTTTTATTCCTCTCCCTGAAATTATGGTAACCTGGTCATGGGATCATGCCCTTCCATTTTAAACCCTATTGAAATACTACCTCTGCATAGTGTAGATATTTGATTGTTACTTACTGAACTGGCTCCTCTAGTTGTTGCTCCTTTCTTGGCTCCTCTAGTTGCTTTTGCCTTGCTTGGCTCTTCTAGTTGTTGTTGTCGCACACATAGTGCACAACACAGTCTCACCCGAGATAGCTCTATGGGTGACTGCAATACCTAGGTGTTTGCAGTCTAGAAATGAGTGGGGATCTGGGAGAGTATTCTATCTTTATTTATTCCTTAAACTAGTTCTCGATTAAAGTATTTCTAGGATTCAATCATTCATATTATAGCCTTATGCATGCATGATAATACATCTAGTTATTCATTCATTCATAAACTAATCACTGACAAAAACAAAACATTCAAGAACCATCACACACACCACAAGTTTTACTGTGGTTCACCCCCTCCTGGGCTATGTCTACAAAGATTTGGCTTCTCTACTCTTTTATTTAGTCTGCTGCAAAATTTTGCACTGCGTGCATTACATCTTCAATCATACAATTAGAATGAAGTTAAGGAACCTCTATGAGGCAGAATAGATCACACCAGGATCCTCAACATGTGATCTAACCCTCAAAATCTAGCGTATTCAACTCTTCTAAAGCTCAACAATATTTAGCCCCTTGACCAACAATAATCGACCCCCTAACGTAGACCTCCTAGGTTCTTATTTATATTATTTTACAGGCTTATAGCCATTACAATCCTTATAAAAATCCCTAACCTTATCATGGTTAGGCTTGTCTTCCTACACACCACGTTTCTTTCCTTCTTTTTCTACAAGTTTCTTTCTTGCCAGTTGTTTCGCACACTCCAAAATTAGGTCTTTCCCAAAATAGATCCTTTCTCCAAAAGTAGGCATGTGCCCAAAATAACCTTCCTTCTCAAAATAGGCCTACGACCAACATAGTTAGACCAACACTTTGTTTGTTAACAATGGTTTCCACAACAGTGCCCGATAATGTGACATTTCTAATCATACCATGAAATCAACTTTCATGACCACAATAATTAAAACAATTTTTCTTCATGAAAATAAACAAAGAAAATAACTAAAATTGTTTTTACGACATAAAATCCCTCCCACTAACCTAATGCAATAGAATATCAAAATAATAATTATTTTTCTAAGAATTCACTGGGTTATATTCTCTTAATTAGATCCCTTATATAGAATGAACATGGTTTCCCTTTCAAGGATTTGAAGCTTAAAATTATGCCTTTCCAGACTCATAGTATAGCCAGAGAATTAGTTGGTCATTGAATATGATGATTGAATCTTTAGGTTTATACTCATAACCTTGATTCTCACCTCCGAGGAATGTGGGTATACTGCACCACATAATATTCTGCAGAGAGTTGATCACGAGGATATGAAAAGGATCAGAATAACATAGTTTCAACTGTGATTTCACTCAGATTGGAACTCTGACTTCCAAAGATCCAAGTATGCAAATCCTCTTTTCCATTATATTAATTCTTTGTTTGAAAACTCCATTAGACTTGACTATTTTAGCAGTTCACTGCATAGGATACTTTGATATAAAACGTGGAATTTCTCACTAATATAGGAATTTATTTTACTTAAAGGAGTAAAAAAAACAATAGAGATGATCAGAAAATCTTCTGAGAATCATCGTTTAATTAAGTTAATCCCAATTTACTTGAGCGTTAGGAAATCATTACATATGGTTAGAAATAATCTTGTTAATATATTTTAACTCTCTTTCATTTGTCAGTGACTAAGGCAAACCTCTCAAAATAGTTAAAAATCTAGAATCTTAAATTACATCGACACTAAACTTAACCATGCCAAATAAAAACCAAAATTAGTTGAAATTTTAGGAACCTTCCCATTCAAGATAACGTAACCTATATAAAATTAGTGCCACATGCACCTTGAGGTTGAGTATTCCTAGCTTCAATATTTGATAGGCTTGAATATTTGTGTAAAATTAAATATTCATTCTCGGGCTTCACAACATTGAGATGCATAGAGGGAAGTAAACAATGAACCATATAAATTCGATGTTCCATAAATCATAAAAATTTTGACTTGAATCTTCCTGGAGGTTTGTTGGTAAGTGTTTTGGGGGACCATGTTTCCTATTTTGAAGGATTTAGAACTCTATTTTGTCCTCAATTTTGGGATCTTTCTGAGAACTGGCTTGAAGGACTAGAGTGGCATGGGAGGTTGCATCCCACACTACATGCCTTGGCATTGCAGTCCCCTTCTTGAACATACAACAATAATAAAATAAAGACAAAGACCCAAGCCTCTCTACAAGAAAACCAAGTAGATTAGTGAGAAATCATAGCAGAGGAGGAGGCCTTGCCTATAGGAGGTGCAATTTGGGGATGCGACATGATTTTCCAGCACTGCTTCCGAGGACAAACAATAATTTTTTCAAAGATATCTACTAGCCTATACTGATAATGAGCATGCTTTTGGTGAAATTTTGTTTAAATATGGTGAAGTATTTGAGTGGAACATGAGAGCCTTGGGGATTGTTCCTAAAACTAGACATAACCTCCCTGATAGGAAATAGTATGTTGGAAGAAGTAGAAAGATGAAAGAGGTAGAGATATCATCTTCCATGGCTATTGTTATGACACAAGGTAAAGTGACAAATTTGGTGTAATATCCCATATTCTGAACAATAGGAAGTTTTCTAAGAGAACCACTATTGTGATCACTTGTTACTTCTACAAACTGTTCAAACACTTAAGTTGCTCACTAACTTTCCCATTGATTGGTGTCTGAGACCTGTTTGTATGGATCGTGCTTGTTTTTTCCAAGTATGTGGAAATATTTATTATCCAAGTAGCATCACAAACACACACATTAGTGAAGAAATCACCATATTACTAGTGCTTAATGCCTAACAAATATATGAGATGCAAGATCAATAAGCTTGGACTAATATCTAGATTACCATAGATTGTCTACATGTTGAGCTAAATGTATTGCAGATTTAGAATTGATGAAATATTACCAAACATGATGCCCTTGTTGTCTCATATAATGGTGTTGCTATGAAATATTGATCTCTTTTGTTTGTATTCTTGAGTTTCTTGAAAGGTTCTAGCAATGTGATGCAGGAGCATCACCAACAAAGCACAAGCGTGGAGAACAACTGGGTGCACACGCGCACATTTTGAAACATTTTGAATTTCAAATTGATCAATGTATTAATGAGATACATGGAAGAAATTTTTGAAACATGAATGTCTTAAATGTTTAAAGGCCGAACCATCACGAAATTTGATGGGAAATGTATTTGATCAGATCACAGTATAGATTTTGAGCTTACGCTCTTATCTGTCTGACGCGATATTTATTGTAATATATGTTAAGTAGTTGATGGCATTTAATTCCATTCAAGGTAGCATAGAGTAGTTGGAGGGAATGCTCAAAGAGCGTCTCTTTGTATTAATCTTTGTAATATTGACCAGTAGTAGTTGTTGAGCTGTTGTTGAATCTAGTATGTGTAGATCTCCATTGTAAGCTAAGAGCCGAGAGATGCAGATAAAGTTGTATGAATGTATGTAAGTTTTAGTTGGATGAATATAATAGAGATATTGTCCCAAATGTGTGCATGGGTGTATCTATCTGAATGAATGGTAGAATTTCTATTATTTTTAAATACTTTGTTATTTCTGTTCTTGAATCCATGGATACATTTTCTTTGTTGAATGTATGAGTTATTGTAGAAAATAGATAAGTCCCAGGTATTTATTTTCTGTGAGAGAGTGAAAGGTGCGCATAGTGTCCACAAGGAGTGCATGACTGAGTCTGTTTTGACTCTAAAGCTTAGGAAAGAAAGATTGTGGAACTTATACATATGCAAGTAGTGCATTGACTTCTGCAAGGAGTGCAGAATAGAGTTTTCTGACTCGAAAACTCAAGAAGGACAATGTAAAACAGTCACGAGGGAGTTAAAAGTGGTTGGAGAATAGTCACAAGGAGTGTGAACTCATTCTCAGAGTGAGTGAGAAGAGAAGTCTGTTTCAAGGTGTGCACAGGCCAATAATTTGACCAAGTGTCGAAGAGGTTGTTCAGAGTAACAAATTGAAGAAGTAAATATTAGGAAGGAGAGCGGCATAAAGATTCAAGGAAAGTAGACCTTGGATTTCTTGTCAAAGCCAGCGAGCGCAAGGTTCATTGTCAGGAGGAGAAGAACAATTCCATATCGTTAGATCTGGTAAATATGCACATAAGATAGGTGTGAGATATTTTGATAATTCTTAGTTCTAAAAGTTTGAAACCGACGAAGACTAAGTCGCCAAACCTGAAGTCACGATTAAATCTCGACCGTTGGTCACAGGAGAACACATGGTGATGAGACCCAAGAGTTAGGAACTTGGGATATTGGAGGTTGTGGATGAAAGATCTATAAGTTCACGAGTCATGAAATCTGAACCATTCTAGGGCCGATGAATCAGAGGAGATGTGTGGTGCAAGTTCAGAGACTTGGAGCTGATCTCTTTGGGAAGGAGTGAAGAGAGGATTCGAGATATCCCCAAAATCCGAAATTGTGATGGAGGTAGATACACAGTCATAGCTGTGGTCATGGTGGAGAGCCTGTGTATGTGGGTAAGATAATTTCAAATGCCGTGGGGACCCAAGGAGTCACTCTGACTCAGAGATTCAAACGATCCAAGACCAAGAGGTCAAGTATCCCTTTTGAGGGAAGGGGGTTTGCGCCAAGAGTGGTATCAGAGCCAAATACATAATTTACTTTTATAGAGAGGGAGATAAACATTAACACAATTCCTCCTAGATGATGTCTTGATCGACCTGTAGCCAATAGAGCTATGAAAATGGAGATGAGAGAACTATGTGCAAGGCTGGGTTTCATGGATATAGCACAAAGGAGAAAACCTGATGCTAGAAACATCAGCGAGGAAGAAATCGAAAAATGTAGAAGTCGAAGTAGAAGTTGTAGCTGAGGATGTTGCAGAAGAACGCTTGTTGAGAGTAGTTGTCAAATTGGGTGCCAGAGAGAAGATTGATACCCCAATGTATGAAGGAAATTTAGACACTGAGAAATTTCTTGATTGGATTCAAGCAATGGATAAGTATTTGGACTCTGAGGATGTCAAAGAGGAGAAA
Organism: Picea engelmannii; assembly: GCA_009831015.1. Lineage (NCBI taxonomy): Eukaryota > Viridiplantae > Streptophyta > Pinopsida > Pinales > Pinaceae > Picea > Picea engelmannii. The sequence continues at coordinate 670,942 of ML778564.1, read as the reverse complement.
AAGGTAAGACATGTTATCACTAGGCTGAAAGGACATGCAGCGTTGTGGTGGGATGAACTGCAGGCTGACAAAAGAAGAAAAGGTAAGCAAAAGATCAAGAGTTGGAATCGAATGGTGGCCAAGTTGAATGAAAAATTCATGCTCAAGGATTACCATATAAATTTGTTCAGGAGGATGCAGAACCTGAGACAGAAAGGATTGACTGTGAAGGAGTACACATAGGAGTTCTATAAATTGAACATTAGAGTTGGACAAAGAGAGAGACGAGGAGAAGGTTTCCAGATACATTAATGGTCTGAGGTACAAAATTCGATATGAAATTATTATGACAACAGTCAGGACTGTAGATGACGTGTATCAAATGGCACTCGAAGAATAAGAGAAGTTGGCTAGAAAGCAGAGTCAACAGAACAGAGGTCGAAGCTTGAACAAAGGAAAAGGAGTTTCCCAAGATAAGGCACAAAATCCCAGAGATGAAGCGGAGAAACCACATAGTCACTTTGAGAGAGGAGGAAGTTCCCAAAGAAGATAGAGTGGTGGTAAAAGTTCTTTTCCCAGAGGTAGAGGAAGAGTCAGAGGAGGAGAAGTGAGGTGTTATGCATGTGGATAGACAAGACATATGTCTTGGGATTGCCCCAAGAGAAAGAGAGGAGGTGAAGCTCACATTTAGGAAGTGCAGAAGTGGGATGATGAGGAAAAATGTGCAAAGGATGGAATGTCCCTGATGATGAAGAAAGTTATTTTGAAGCAAGAGTCAGAAGCCGGAAAGCCAGTGCAGAGGAAAAATTTGTTCAGAACAACTTGCAAAATGAAGGACAGAGTCTGTAAGGTGATAATTGATAGTGGGAGCATTGACAACTTAGTATCCACAGAGATGGTGGAGAATCTATAGTTGGATACGAATGCACATATGACACCGTACAAAGTCTCATGGTTGCAAAAAGGTCATCAGGTAACAATGACTCAACAATGCCTGGTTAATTTTAAAATAGGAGGATATAGGGATGAGATCTTGTGTGATGTAATTCCTATGGATGTCTGTCATGTTTTGTTGGGAAGACCCTAGCAATATGATAGGAATTGTATTCATGACCGGAGGAGAAACACGTACACCTTAGAGAAAAATGGTAGAACACACATGTTGTTGCCAATTGAGGAAAATAAGCTGAAATAGGAAGCCAGCATGAGCATACTTCTCATGAGTGGGAAGGAACTCTTGAGTGAAGTAAAAAAAGAACAAGAGATGCAGTTTGTTGTAGTGAGGAAACCGAGGGTTATCCTTACTAGTACCTCATTGGAATATTTGCCTGAGGAAGTTCAGGAGCTACTAGAGAACTTTGTTGATATTATAGTGGATGAGTTGCCAAACTCATTGCCACTTATCAGGAGCATCAATCATCATATTGACTTGATACTAGGAGAAATCTTTCCAAATAAAGAAGCATATAGATTGACATCTCACAAGAATGAGGAAGTGAAGAGACAGGTTCAATATCTGTTAGACAAAGGATTGGTCAGAGAAAGTTTGAGTCCATGTGCAGTGCCAACTGTACTAATCCTAAAGAAGGATGGAGGATGTAGAATGTGTATGGAATCGAGATCCATAAATAATATTACCATCATATACATATTTCCATTACCAAGGATGGATGACTTGATGGGTTTCTTAAGCAGAGCTAACTATTTTTCAAAAATAGACTTGAAGAGTGGATATCACCAGATTAGGATGAGAGAAGGCGATGAGTGGAAAACAACATTCAAGACAAATGAGGGGTTATATGAATGGCTTGTTATGTTGTTTGGATTAACAAATTCCCCAAGCACTTTTATGAGACTAATGAATGAAGTATTAAAGTATTTCATTGGTAAGTTCGTGATTGTGTATCTAGATGATATATTGGTGTTTAGTAAGAGTAAGGGGGAGAACTTGAGACATCTAGGATTGGTGATGAAGAGGTTGCAGCAATAGAAGCTATTAATCAATTTGAAAAAATCCTCTTTCTTGAAGACAGAGCTCATATATTTGGGTTTTGTTATTTCTTCAAATGAGTTGAAGATGGATCCCGAAAAGGTGAAAGCGATCAAAGAATGGTCATCACCAAAGAGTATCTTTGAGGTAAGAAGCTTCCATGGGTTAGAAAGTTTTTATCGGAAGTTCATTAGGAATTTTAGTGGGATTAGTGCTCAGATGATGGATACAGTAAAGAAAAGGCATAAGTATTTCAAATGGATAGTGGAGGATGAGAGGATCTTCAACATATTGAAGGTGAAGATAACTGAACAATCGATTTTGGTTCTACCATAATTCAGAAAGATGTTTCAGGTAAGGTGTGATGCGAGTGGAGTTGCAATTGGAGAGGTCTTAAGCCAAGACAACAAACTTGTTGCATATTTCAGTGAGAAGATGAATGAAGCTAAAAATAAGTACTCCACATATGAAAAAGAGTTCTATGCCATAATCCAAGCATTGAATAAATGGAGACATTATCTCGTACCAAAGGAGTTTGTTTTGTACAACGATAATCACGCTTTGCAATTCATAACCAGATAGGAGAAGTTAAACCAGAAACATGCCAAGTGGATAAAGTTTATGCAAAATTTCACTTTTGTCATTAAACATATTTCTGGAAATGCTAACAAATTTGTTAATGCATTGAGAAGGAGGATTTTAATTCTGCTGGAATTTCAAATCAAAACCTTGGGATTCGATCACCTTAAGGAAATGTATCACAGTGATCCAGACTTTGGAGAAGCATGTGAAGCATTTGAAAATCTTGTTCTCAGAGACATAAGCCAGTGGGATGAATATATGATTCATGATGGGTTGCTATTCAAGGGATTCCTTTTGTGTATACCAAGATGTTCGATGAGGGAGAATTTTCTTAAGGAAAAGCATAGCAGAGGTATAGCTGGACACTTCGGCCATGAAAAAATGTTTTCTCAAGTAGCCAGTTCATATTATTGGCCAGGTATGAGAGTGGAGGTGAATAATTTTGTGAACAACCGTAAAAATTTTCAATACGCTAAGGGGAAGAAACAAAACACCGGATTGTATCAGCGATTCCCTATTCCAGAGAGGCCTTGGGATGTGATAAGCATGGATTTTGTGTTGGGATTGCCAAGAACACAAAGAGGAAGTGATTCCATATTTTTGGTGGTGGACAGGAGCTCATGGACAAGAGTCCATGAATTTTTCAGCCAAGGGAGTAAGATGCAAGAGCATCGCCAACAAAGCACAAGCATGGAGAACAGCTGGGTGCACAAGCGCACATTTTGAAATGTTTTGAATTTCAAACTAATAAATGTATTAATGAGATACCTGACATAACTTTTTGAAACATGAATGTCTTAAATGTTTAAAGGATGAACCATCACAGAAGTCGATGGGAAATGTATTTGATCGGATTGTAGTACAGATTTGGAGCTTACACTCTTATCTATCTGACGCGATATTTATTGTGATAGATGTTAAGTAGTTGATGGCATTTAATTCCATTCAAGGTAGCGTAAAGTAGTTTGAGGGAATTCTCGAAGAGCGTCTCTTTGTATAAAGCTTTGTAATATTTCCCAGTAGTAGTTGTTGCGCTGTTTTTGAATATAGTATGCGTAGATTTCCATTATAAGCTAAGATTCGGGAGATGCAAAGAAAGTTGTATGAATGTATGTAAGTTTTAGTTGGATGAATATAACAAAGATATTGTCCCAAATGTGTGCATGGGTGTATCTATCTAATTGAATGATATAAGTTCTATTATTTTTAAATACTCTGTTATTTTTGTTCTTGAATCCATGGATACATTTGCTTTGTTGAATGTATGAGTTAGTGTGGAAAATAGATAAGTCCCATGTATTTATTTTTTGTGAGCGAGTGTAAGGTGTGCATAGTATCCACAAGGAGTGCGTGACTAAGTCTGTTTTGACTCTAAAGCTTAGGAAAGAAAGATAGTGGAACTTATATGTATGGCAGTAGTGCATTGACTTCTTCAAGGAGTGAAGAATAGAGTTTTTAGACTCGAAATCTCAAGAAGGACAATGTGATATAGTCACGAGGGAGTTAAAAGTGGTTGGAGAATAATCGCAAGGAGTGCAAACTCATTCTTGGAGCAAGTGAGAAGATAATTCTGTTGCAAGGTGTACACATGCAGGAATTTGACTAAGTGTCGAAGAGGTTGTTCAAAGGAACAAATTGAAGAAGTAAAGCTCAGGAAGGAGAGCGACAGAAAGCTTCAAGGAAAGGAGACCTTTGATTTCTTGTTGAAGCTAGCGAGCACAAGGTTCATTCTCAGGAGGAGAAGAACGATTCAAGACCGTTAGATCTGGTAAAGCTGTGCAAAAGATAGCTGTGATATGTTTCGATAATTCATAGTTAGGAAAGTTGGAAACTTGATGAAGACTGAGTTGTGAAAATCGAAGTCGTGATTAAATCTCGACCGTTGGTCATAGGAGAACACGTGGAAATGGGACCCAAGAGTTCGGAAGTCATTCGATTGGAGGATATGGATGAAAGATATATAAGTTCACAAAGTGTGAAATCTAAACCATTTTGGGGCTGGTGAATTAGAGGAGATGCGTGGCATGAGTTCAGATACTCAAATCTAATCTCTTTGGGAAGGAGTGAAGAAAGGATTCAAGATATCCCTAAAATCCGAAAATGTGAAGGAGGCAGACACACAGTCATAGCCGTGGTCACAGTGGAGAGCCTGTGTGTGTGGGTAAGATAATTTTGGGTGTCGTGGGGACCCAAGGAGTCGCTCCGACTTAGAGATTCAAACGATCCAAGACTGGGAGGTCAAGCGACCCTTTGGAGGGAAGGGGGTTTGCACCAAAATGGCCAATTTTCTTATATGTTGATGAAGAACTCATAAATAATATGACAACTGATTATAAACAAGTAATTCACTTGAAGTGTAACATAGAAGCAATAATTTAGGAACCAAACAAGTAATAATCTTATTGTTATTAAAATAACATGAATACATGCATGGGCTTCATTATATCCATCTTGAAAGTAATATTGAGACTTTCAAACAAAGATTTAACCTTCCTTAGTTTGTTGTAGAAATCTTCTATGAAATAATATGGTAATATACTCTGAAAATCCTCCCCTAATGTATTTTTAATTGCATGGAATGATTCTAGAACCTCATTCCAATCAACAAATTTGAGACGACTAGACTTGACCACCTGTAAATAGAATAACCAATACCCAACACCCAACTCTTGATGGCTATGATATAGCTCTCATTCATATCAAGTAGTGTTCTCTGCAATAGGGGATTTATGATATTCAATACAATCTATATGTTTAATGAAATTATGAAATGGGGACCTTAATCCAAACATACCCAACCTCTGATTCTCCCTTTCAATTATTCATGTCAAGAACTAATTCAAATATGTCTTGGAATGACTATTATGACAATCATTTTTCCATGAGACTCTTCCCTTGATGTCTAATCAATATATCTAGAATCAATGTCGTAGGAAATAGTGGGGAAGGATGACAGTCAAACTCCAACCAACCATCGACTAGTGTATTCCTAGTAGTCACCTTTTCCACCCAATTTCAATAATCATATGATAATCCCTGCAAATGAAACCTTGGTCCATCGCCCATATAGCACAAATAGGAAGAATTTTCCAAGGAAGTACTAGCTCCATCCAAAATAAATTCTATTGGAATATATACTTCAGAGTTGTTGGTGGATCAAGCCACCAAAGAGGTTTTGGTAACAAGAAAATCCAGTCTAGCCAGCCTAGGTAGAACTACCTTAGAAAACACAGAAAATACTACTACTTCCACTACTCCAAGTGCAAGAAATCCTCCCTTAGGTCAAAAAATTCAATCGCCTAGAGTTAGTGGACACATACCCAAGTGGAAAAGTGGGCAACTACGGATAGAAGATGAACTGACAAATTCCTTTTTTGAAGAAGTGGCTTTGAGAAAAGATTCAAGTGCCACTAGTCATGGCTTATCATTTTCAATTACAGGACCAGTTATGGCTCCAGTTGGAGACTTGGGACTCATCAATGACTGTAATTTAGGTTGTAAATTCTAAATGAAGATATTAAAAGATATGCAATTTAATTTATTTCTTAACAACTCATCCACAAGTAACTAAATCTTATGCTTGCAATGGATTTGTAATAGTTGTTACTCACCACCATGTAGTGCAAGAAGCAAGGTTGCATGCAAGCATGGTTGTAAAGAAGAAAGAAACTTAATCCAAGGACTTTGAAATGAATGTAAATGTAGATACTAAATTGCCACACAAAGATCCTCCTTTTCCTATTTATTTGAAGGTATGGGTTCCTGGCAGAATTAGAAAAAAATGTTAATTTTGCCTATTTTCACAGTATGGATGATAAACTATTTTTATCAATTGTATAGTTTGAAGAGAATTAATGTTAATTTTATTTCATGGAGAAGTTCCTTGAAGTTCAATACAAGTTAATTTTGCAAGGCAAACCGACCAGTATACTGAGAATCTCCTGGACTGAACCGATATTCTTTGATAAAGATATTGTATATGGTGTTAGTGGTTCTATATCCCCTTGAGAAATGTTGGTTATGATGGGTTCATCAGGAAGTGGAAAAACTACTCTTATTAATCTGTTAGTTGGAAGAATCCAACTAAATGTCTCTAGTACAATCACCTATAATGACCAGCCTTACTCAAAGGCCACGAAACACAAGTCACTTCATCCTCCTCTTTCTTCATAAATTGCATGTTACAAGTCTCAAATTAGATTTTGATTCTAGATGGGATATCAATAAGCTATATTGATGGCTCCTGCATCTTGGATTTAAGCATGATATTAGAATGTTTTTTTGGCATGTGTAGTTGACCTTGCAATATAGATTTAACTTTTAACAACCATAGTGGTTTATTTATAATAAAATTGATGTAATGAGTGTCTCAGTGTTTGTTTTGATATAAACTATATGAATGGCTCTTGTATATTGAAGATTAGAATGGTCTTTTTCCAAATGTAGTTGGTTTTTCCTAGATTTAACAATTATATATTGAATGTCTCAGAGATTGTTGTTTTGATATAAAATATATGAATGGTCCTTGAATATTTACGAGGGAAGAGTCTCAACTTGATGGCACTTGACAGTTCCAGTATACATGGCATCTCTTCATCAACTCCCATCTCTAAGGCGCAATTGTCAAATGCAGTGGGTGAAGTTCAATCTAATTTCAATGGAGATGGTTCCAGTGCAAACTTTGTTAGTGTGAATAGTATATTTATTCCTCCAGGGCATACGTTTATTTTGGCCTATGGATCATTTGGTAGGGGCATATTTCCTGTAAAAAATACTGATCCTGGATATTAGGATGCAAGGCAGGGGTATGATGGAACTAGGCCTAGTGGTTCTTGGTTTGATTCCACAAATGTTTCAAACTGTCAACAAAATACAACAAGTATTGATGTTCCTTTGGTTATTTATCAACAAATTCCTACTCTAGGACCCTTTGGGAAAAATATTCACCCTGCACCCCATGTAATGGTATGCTTCTTTCCTATCTTATATTTTGGTTTTTCTTTTTTCTTACATTTTTGGGTGGTTATGGTCATTTAACTAAAATTTCTACTTGAATTAGGGGTAGTTAATTGGTTTGATTTTGAATTTAATATGTTTATTCTTTGCTTTAAAGTAGGGGGTCTAGTAGCCAAGACCACTACCTAGCATTTCAATTTCTTGGGGAAATTTTAACAGGATATACTCACCTAAAAGAATGTATTCACAATGAAATAACTTGGGAAGGTTAAGTCCTAGTTATGGGGATAATGGGAGGACCCGGGTTGTTGTAGACAAGAATAAACCAAGGGGAAGAGGTAATGAATCTCTATGAAATTTCAATGGGACAATGGATGTCTTCATTGATCAAAACAAAGGGACACAAACAAGGTTTAGGAACCAACCAACATCACTAGGCGATGCACTTCAACTTAAGGAGCAAACATTAATTTCCATTGGAAACAATGAAGTTTATAATGTAGTTGTAGAAATAGGACAATATAATAGTCTTGAATTTGTCACTAAATATAAAGATGTAAAATTATTTATCATTAAATCCTACATTGAAGACAATATTCATAAAAGCATAAAATATGATGTCTAGGCCAGTACTCCAAACGAGAAAAAAAAATGGTTGTTTCTGTAACATCCCCTATGTTACGTCACATAAGTATTTGAGAAACAATATGATTTTTTTTTAAACATTAATAAACATCATTAGAATAGGAGAAACATTATAGTAACATACATTAGTAATACACATTCTATTTCTTTCAATCCATTTCCAAAACTAGATTTAGATACTGCTTAAAGCATGAAGGAATCTGCCACTTCACATAAAATAAAATCAACTACCCACCCAACCTATCCTGCAAGGTTAGGAATTCCTAGGCACATAATGAAAACTCAAGTCTAGGATTTTCCCGATTGATCTTGACCATTTGAGGTATCAAGACTGGAGACTGTTCTGAGGAACAAGCAAGTGTCTGATTCCCATAAATTTTAATTCATTCCACAATTTAAATATAAATCATAGTGTTCTTAACTACCCTTCTGCAAAAAAAGAAGATCTGGTAACATGGTTACTTCATCATAACATCATTGCATACTAATTCAATAATTTATCAACTTACTCATTTAAGGATAGGAATAAATTCCAAAAACATCAAGACAATAACATTAAACAGTAAAACAAAATCCTTTTAATCGACAATCTACCATTTATGACAATTTTAAATCACTTAGATACAATGAAGAAATAATATGTAATTGGGAGAGAGTCAATTCTAAGAAAGAGTTTTAGTTCTGTAAGAAGCTTGAAGCTTCTCCTCAGGTACCACACTTCTAGAGTCAACTCTAGAAGTGAGTGAAAAGGATCCTCGAAAGCCCAAGTTTAGAAGAAACAGTTCTTGGTATGCGCAAAGATCCTCTCAAGTTGGGTAGGGTTCTAACCTTCTAAACTATAAATCTCAGAAGAGATAGTGCGAACAAACACAGGGGAGCCGCAAAATATGCACTCAACAATTATAATATAAAGCTCAAGAGGGATGTGCTAAGAGCGTTGGAGTTCAAATCAAGGAAAATATCAAGAGGGGTAGAGTGTGCATGGTTCAACAAGGAGCCATAGGTTGAAATCCCTTTGAAGGGAACCAGTGGACAAGATTTGATCACGAGGAAATAAGCGCACTTGTTAAAATCATTAAGACCTTCGGGCTTCGCCACTTCATTAGATTCGAGTCACTTGTATTAAGAGAGCCCTGAATCCTAAAGTCACAAGATGATATACACCATATATCGATGAAGAAATACTAGCCTTTGGATCCCCAAGGGTTCAGCTAATCGACTTAAAAGGTTCATAAAGGTAAAGAGTGAAGGAAACCCCGAATCTCCAATGTCCCATAGTGGAGAATAGTTGTAGATTTTTCGATCGACTAAGGGATGCTGGATCTACGAGCCTTCATATTCAGAGGTTCGATAATTCAGAAAAAGAGTCCTGGTGTTAAGGATAAGGGACTCCTGGATTCCCAGAGTCTGGATTACATCAGTACCTTTGAATGTTGGGTACACATGTTTGTAGATCTAAGTCTTTGGATTTTGGTCGTTCAGGAGGTGTGTTGAAGTTGTGAAGGTGGGAAAGGTCCCGGACTCCCGAAGTCCAAAGTTAATCCTGACCACTTCCAATGGATAATCAAGGACCATCAGATATGAGGGTTTGACCTTCATTAGTTTGGAGGAAAACCAGAGTTGCAAAGTTAAATATTTTGAAGCCCGGAGCTCCGAAGTACCGAAGTTTCAGAGAACCTTCTCAGAGATCTTGTCTGCTAACATGTCAAATGCCACATGTCAACTAATTCTAGGTGACACGTGGCACTAATTTTAGGTACCTTGGGTTACATCATCTGTGATAAATTACGTGACATGTGTCACTCTCATTTTGTGACATGTCATATAATTGAAAACATGGTTTCCACATCACTCCAAGAGATTTGAACCCAAAGTAAACTCAGTTCTCTGAATTGTCAAATCTCCATAACCACTTCTATTCGTAGATATGAGAAAGGTAAAGAGACCGTTGATCTCCAAGTTAAACATGATTCGGTTATCCAGCTGAGTTAAGAGGTAAAGGTTAAGAGTTACGAAGACCCCGAAGTTCCAAGCTTCCAGAGTAAAGGAGATCCATAGATTTGGAGAACAACAAGGACCATTAGATATTCAAGTTTGAGTCCTTAGAAGGGTTGGAAATTCCACACTCTAGAGGAAATGAGTTGATGATTATAAAGAGATCCCCCGAGTTCCGAACATCGGAGTGGACTACAACTGTTAACTGAAGTAAAGTGTAAGCCGTCAGATCTTCGAGATCTGTGGTGGTTCGGTTACTCGGATGGGATGGTTTCAAGTTGTATAGGTGAAAAAACCCCGATGTTATAACCCTAAATTGCTCTACACGTGCATACCTAGCCTTTGGCCCTCTTACTTTCATTTTTTCCAAGCCATCATTGATTTTCTCTTCTAAAAAACCAAATTTTTGAAGATGTATGCGCCCTGCTCCACTACTTCCCACGTACATACGCTTGTTGCACCACTACAACCCACTTACATACGCATGTTGCACCACTACAAATCGCGTATACTTGCAAAAAATAAAAAGTTGCAAGGAATTCGTTGAGATTACGGGCTATTGGGTAGTTTCCCAACTAATCCACCGCCTATAGCCCATCACCCAATCAAATAACCATCCTATTCCCATATAAAAGGAGGTTTCGGGGTCTCATTTTACATCTAGACATAAGAACAGTGAAACTTTTCCCGTTTCACATCCCCTCCTTGCTCCAAGTAATTGCAGCCCTTTTGTGAGAATTTCCCTTGCATTTCCTAATTAGCCTTTCTTCCTCCATCAGAAACCCATTCACTTCCCAAGAAGAGATATGAAGGTTGAGAGGAGAAGCCATACAAAGGTGCACTTGGAACTTGGTGAAGAGGATCCCAAACTAGGTTCATGGAACAGTAGCTGACTTTGGTTGTAAGAGGTATAATCATTGAGTTATCAATAAAAGAACTACTTTTCCTGTCCCAAATCATGGTGTATTGAATGTTTTTATTGGTTTATGTTCTAACATATAACCCTTATTTGTATATGAATTCCCTTCTTGTATCTTTCTGTTTGTTTGTATTTGAATGCAGGCCAGCCTTGGGAGGAGGTGTGCAGTTAACGAAGCTTTCAAGCATGAGAGGATCATCACCGGACGCAGAAAAGAGGTATAGTTACCCGATCCTTCTCATCTTTGCTTTTATCGTATAGGTCTTGGGTATATTTGGGGTAGTTAGAGAAGTAGTTGACTTTTAAACGGTTGTTGATCTACCTACATTCTGAACCATAGTATAGTCATAGGGGGGTTTTCCCGTGAGCAGAATTGGTGACCATACCGAGGAAGCCTCTAGGTTTTTAGGGGATATTTTTTGGGTGTTTGATTGGTTTTCGTACCTTTCGAGTTTCTGTTGATTCCGTTGAGTCTTTTAAGGGATTTTGGTCACCTTCAGGTGCCATACCAGTTCTCCCTACCCTTTAAGTCTATCTGTTTTATTTCGTTTTTGAGGAATTACAGAGGTGTACATGCCCTACAATGGGTCAGACCATGTAGATACACGCCTTGTCTAGTAAACATCCTGTATACATACGTAGGCTACTGAAACGACAATAGCATACTTGGTTCAAGAAACTATTTTTTAAAAAGAGGAAGTCAACCTCTTTCCTGATTGAGGATTAGACTTCTTAGGGTTTCTTGATATAGTTCAGAGTCTCTTTTTTTATAGCCATAGCTTGGGTTAGATTTCAGTTTACTTGTCTTGTTGGTCTTCTTGTGTTTCCTAGCATTTTAGCTTATTTTTAGCTTGAAATTTAGAATCTTTTGTTAGTTATGATTTGATTGGAAGAAAATATATAAAAAAAAACTTAGTTTTTTAGGTCTCTTTCTTTCTTTGCATTTGCTTTGCATTTTTATTTGAAAAATAAAAAGAAATTAGCATAGTGTTGTGTTTTCTTCTCATCTTGAAAGCATTTCAAAAGAAAAGTAAGAAGGATAATCCTTCTTTGCCAGTGTTCTTATAAGTTTCATTTTTTGAAAGGGTCTTAACAACATCAGTTGCACTACCATACCTTGGGAGTAAATCAAGCCACTAAAAAGAACGATTAATCTATAATTAACTAGACTTTTTATGTTTGTTGGGTCAACCAACTAGTTTAGGGTTAGGGCCTTGAAATAGGTTGGAGAGGAAACTCTTCAAGAACGTTAAACAAACATTGGAGTTAGAGCTAGGGAGTGTTAAAGTCTAGTGACATGAAATTTATCTAGGACCCCCTTCTAACATAGGTGCTAAACATGGGTTCATGTCAGGAAAGACAGCAAATATAACCCCTCCAAAGCTAGACTAAACGTAGTGGGGAACACATATTGAGAATCTATCGTGGGAGTACTACCGACTGCATTTTCCTATGGAGCTTCGTGGACCTTGAATCCATTCGAGACCCTCAGTTGTCTTCTGGACCACTTGTTTTTGATACCCTCGGTATCTTTCAGACTTGTTATCCCACTCATTGTGATCCACCCGACTGTTGACTATACCCGCCTGGTGATTGTTTGCGCGCTGGTAACTTAGTTGCCCATTTTCTAAGGAATTACATAGGTGACTTCGGGGGTATACTCTAGTACCTAGGGAAGACATCAGGTCATAGTTTGCAGAGTATACCCAGAGGGTTCTTCCATGTTCGAGTTTCACTTGCACCGATTAGTTTCTCTAGTGTTGGTTGGCATCACTATTCTTCCTACTAGATAGTTATATGCTTGATTTTCCTTTAGGAATTTTTATTGTGTGCTTTGTTCTCCCTAGTTTTCCATTGTGAGTTATTTAATAATTGATTTGGGTACCTGACCTATGGTGTTCGACTTCCCACTCCATTGGTTGTGAGGAATTTTAGGTATTCCATTTAGAAATGTGGAGCTACCTCTATATAGGCGTTGTTTTTATACCACTGGTTCGCCAGATTCAGTGTGTGAGACTTTTACGGATGTGAATGATCCCATAAGGGGAGAAAATGTGCATAAGATATTCATGGCTAAAGTTACATACAATACCAACAAAGGAACCCCTTTGCAAGGGGATTCTTGTTCTTTTCCTTTTTTTAGAAATGTTGGTGTCCTTTTGATGGCCACTTTGTACATTCTTGGGTTGAATGTGGGACTACTGGTTTGGTTGGGCACCATTCTAAATGTCCCGAATGATCTTGACGCTTCTCAGTTAATCAATTTATGTCATGGGCACCATGTTGATGTTCCTTCATCAGCAAAGTCTTCTCCTCCTCCTCCTTCTCCCGCCTCTGGTGAAAGTACAATTACTAGTAACTGAAAGTCTAAACAAAATAGAAAGAGGAAGAATAGGAAGAAGAAGTCACCAACCTATACAAGTCATGTTGGAGATAGTTCCTCAACCTTTGCAAGTCATGTTGAAGACCAACACCCAACCTCTGCAATTCATGTTGGGGGAAAGCACCCAACCTCTATAAGTCATGTTGGGGGACAAAGTATAGTCATTGCTAGTCATACTGGCAATAAGTCTGTAGCCTCTGCGAGTCATGTTATCGACCAATAACAAACCTATGCAAGTCATGGTTGATATGTGAAACCAACCACTGTTAGTCATGCTAGGGGAATTGATTCTGTTGAGAAACCTACATGGATAGGATGTAAGCCTAAGTTCCCTTGTAATCTTTGCAAGGGAGATCACCTTACTCATCTGTTCCCTAGCATTCTAGAGGAACGAATATTGTGGTCCTTGTCTGCAATCTCTTCTGATTCTCAGTCTTCTGAGGTTTCCTCATAGTATATTTAGTCTTTGGTTGATGAAGTGGTCGTGTTGATGCAATCTTTGACTGATCCCCCTCCTCTTTTGGGGGGTGATGTTCTTGTATACCATGTTGTCTCACAACCTTTTCAGCCAGTGGCTGAGAAAGTGATCACGCCGATGTAGTATTTGGTTGATCCCACTCTTCTATTGGAGAGTGTTGAGTCTACCAAAGTGGTCATTCTAATGCAATCTTCGGTCGATCCCACTCTTCTCTTGGGGAGTGATTGGTCTACCGACTACGTTTTTAGCATTTCCAGTTCATTACTTTCAGAACAAGGGGGCATTCCACTCGCTTCGAGAACACCCCCTCCAAGCCCTAGGATGGTTTCCTTTGATTGGAATGATCTTGTTGAACCTCATCTTCCTTATTCTACACCTTTTCAAATAAGGGTTGAATTCAATTCAACAAACAGTTATCGATGTATTGTAGATGAAGGAGCCTCTGCAAGTATTTTATCCTCCTCAGTTTGGAAAGCCTTGGGATCTCCCAAACTTGTGTCTGTTTTGCATGAGCTATTGGCTTTTGATAGACGTCCTAGTGAATATTTGGTGGTTGTTCCTCAATTTCCTATGTCATTAGTTGGGAAGATTGTAATTTTTGATGTTATAGTGGTGCAATGCCCGTTATATTTCAATATGATTCTCGGGCATGATTATGTATATGCTATGAATGTTGTGGTGTCTATGCTCTTCCGGGTGATGCATTTCTCTCATAATGGAAGCATTGTCACTATCAACCAACTGGCATATGATAATCACCATCCTAATTCGACGTTAGTTCAGGCTACCCCTTTATATGTTCCTAGTGTTCATGTAGACTCTACCCTGCCACAGGCTAATTATGTAGCATTTTATCCTCAACGTTCAATTGCTCATGAGAAGGAACTTGTTCACTCATGTTTTCCTTCTCGATACATGGCCTCAGAAATCGATCCACTGGTTTATACAATGGGGGCATGGGATCCCTTGCTTCCCCCTCTTGATACAAGTGATCTCGTTGGGATTACTTGAGAAAAGTATCCCCCTAGAGTCTTCTTTAATCCCTTTTCATAATCTCTAAACATGAAAATATTGTTGAGTGATATTGTTGCCCTTCACACTCGCTAAACTAAAATTTGAAGGCAATTATGTCCGGCAGTATTTTACCCCTTTTTTAGTGTGGATGGTCAATTGTACGAACAAAGGTATGCTCTAGGAAATTCGGTTTGCTAGAAGAGTATTCTCAGATATAAGTTTAACCCTTTTTTGGGACTGAGGGACTAAATTTACGAAAAAGGAACATTCTCCTTGGTTTTGGTTTATCACCTTTTTCGGGCCTTGGAGATTACTTACGAATAAGGAACACCCATAGAGTCCATAGTTAAGCTCTTTTCAAACTCCCTGAAATTGAAAAGATCACCGAGTTACCTTGTTCCTTCACACTCGTTAAATTGGTCCAGAAGAACATCTACTGGAATGAGTTTACCCCTTTTTCCGGCATGTGGATTATGGAGGAAAAAGGTATGCCTAGGGAGATTTGTCTCACCATGAGATTTATCCTCTATAACTTTTATAATTTTTCGAGCTAAGGGGACTAAATTCAGAAAAAGGTTGTGAGTCCATAGTTAAGCTCTTTTCAGACTCCTTAAAATTGAAAACATTGTTGAGCGATCTTGTGTTTGTCACACTCATTAAAATGGTTTTGAATAGACATCTTTTTGGTGCTAGTTTACCCCTTTTTTGAACTGACTAGACTATTTCCGAAAAGGGTACCCCTTGGAGTCTTCTTTTACGTATTTTTAGACTCTCTAAAACGTCAAAAAAACTACCGATCTTACCTTCTCTGGGATCGTTAAAATTACATTGAAGGGGGTTTCATTATGTCCTGATAATCACATTTTCATATCTGCATCTTTGGCCTAATGCCGAATCCATGTTGCTCTCAATTGAACCTTTGAAGCATGCCTTATACACAAGCCTTATAACACTTTGACTTTGCGACCTGACACTTTGACCCATGGAGCATTTTTCCACGAGTGTCCTTTTCCGACACATGTCTCCTTGCTCTGAGAATTAGTGTGTTCCTTGTTCTTGGAACTAGTATGCTTACTTGCGACACTCGTTCCTCCTTTTTAACGTAGAATTATTTTATTCTTTTTCAAGCTCTTTAAAAATTGAAAAAGACAAAAAAATAAAAAACCCAAAAAGAGGGGACGAGAAAATATATTCGTTTTTTGGTAGCAGAGTGAGTCACCCTTGGACAAAGCACATACTTCTATTTGTTCGTCAAGAATTCATATCAAGTATTACCTTAGGAATCTGTTCTCACTACATAGAATTGTGTCCTCCTCCATTTGGTTACTCTTCCAAAAACATGGAGAGTTTGTTTTGCCTCCTGCTGCCTGAGTCTGATAATATTTCGTTCTTTTATCCAAGGGAATTTTCACCCAACCTGAGTCGACCTCTATGCAGTTTGTCTCTTGACCTCATGCCCAACCATCCCAAAATTCCAATCAAGTCCTTGTTCAAAATCAATTAAGTTTTCTTCCTGATCATCGAGATCCTCTTGTCTTTTCCCGACAAGCCATCGAAGACCTCTGGGTAGTGAATTAATACACTCACATTGATATCCTACCCAAGTTGTGAAGACCTTGAATTTTTTGCTTGAGCTCTAAAGACTTCATCTCCAGCCATCAAGAATTATTGGCTTCTGGAAGATGGATACTATACTTGTATATATTTTATTCTGAGTTGTAGATTTGTTATGTATTGCTCGCGGTTACACTTTATATAGTTATATGACATGGATCTGCAGTGTATTTGATTGGAATCCATGATTCATTTCATCCCGAGCATGGGTATGCCTGCCTCGGTGAGACAATTGTTATTTTGCAGATGACACCTCTCGAACTCTGGTCCCAGGCACATTCGTTACGTACATTGGCGAATATTTTGTAACGTATTTCAGCCATCAGATGCTCTTCTGACCTCACACATTAGGGGGAATATGTTATAACCCTAAATTTCTCTACACGTGCATACTTGGCCTTTGGCCCTCTTACTTGCATTTTTTTCCAAGTCATCACTGAGTTGCTCTTCTAAAAAACCAAAATTTTGAAGATGTACGTTCCCTACTCCACTAATTCCCGCATACATATGATTTTTTCACCACTACAACCCACATACATATACATGATGCACCACTATATCCCGTGTATACTTGCAAAAGTTGCAAAAAATAAAAAATTGCAAGGAATTCATTGAGATTACGGGCTATTGGGTAGTTTCCCAACTAATCCACTGCCTATAGCCTGTCACCCAACCGAATAACCATCCTTTTCCCATATAAAAGGAGGTGTTGGGGTCCAATTTTACATATAGAACATAAGAATAGTGAAACTCTGCCCGCTTCACATCCCCTCCTTGCCCTAAGTAATTGCAGTCCTTTTGTGAGAATTGCCCTTGCATTTCCCAATTAGCCTTTCTTCCTCCATCATAAACCCATTCACTTCCCAAGAAGAGATCTAAAGTTTGAGAGGAGAAACCATACAAAGGTGCACTTGGAGCTTGGTGAAGAGGAGCCCAGACCAGGTTCATAGAGCAGTAGGCAGCTTTGGTTGTAAAAGGTATAATAATTGAGTTATCAATAAAAGAACTACTTTTCCTAATCCAAATCATTGTGTATTGAATGTTTTATTGGTTTATGTTCTAACATCTAACCCTTATTTGTATATGAATTGCATGCTTGTAGCTTTCTGTTTGTCTATCTTTGAATGCAAGCCAGCCTTGGGAGGAGGCATGTAGTCAACAAATCTTTCAAGTGCGAGAGGATCATCATCGGATGCGGAGAAGAGGTATAGTTACCCGATCCTTCTCATCTTTTCTTTTCTCGTATAGGTCTTGGGTATGTTTTGGGTAGTTAGATAAGTAGTTGAATTTGAGACGGTTGTAGATCTGCCTACATTATGAACCCTAGTGTAGTCATAGGGGGGATTTCCCAATAGCACCTGAAGTCCATATGTTCTGTAGAGGATCCACACCGTAGAACTCGTAAGATGAAAATCACTGCCAACCATTAGATTTGATTTCAAAGTTACGAAGGAAGATTGTAGGGTAAGGTAACCTACAACTGTCGGTCAACTCAGCGATGATCGAATTTAGTCGGTTAGCAATTCATGAAAAAAATGAGTGTTGGGTTGAATAAATATCTAGAATTCCAGAGTTCTAGAGCCTTGAATATCGCCCCTTAGGACTAGCACCAGGTTCTGGATCCCAGTCACATGCATAACTTATTTTAGGAAAAAGGGCTAACTCCCGAATTGGAAGTAAGTAAAAACTTTTCCCGAAAATCCAAGAATAGGAATCCCACGAATCCCGAAGTAAATGGATTTAGTAACAATTTTTTTACATAACTCCATGCCACTAGAGACTTTGGGTAAAAAAAAATCTAATCTAAGAAAAACAATAACCCAGGGCTTAACAATTTCATGAAAATCCACCATTCGATAGAATTAATTTGTCATAAACTTAACAAGAATTTATGGTACAATTTTGGATCTAGTACACCTCTTAGTAGAAACCCCATCAATAGAATTTATTTGGATTTTTAATGAAAATCAACAAGTACTTACGATACAAATTAGAAATAAACGTCAAATGATCAACGAGAAATACATTGATAATGTCCTAGAAAAAACCCCTTAAAAAATCTAATCAAACATATTTAGGTAAGGATGAAAATAAAGACTTAAACACAAGCTATATGAAATATAAATCTTTCACTTAAATAGGGAGGATCCAACCGATATACAGAGTTTTGAAAACGTCTGAAATTTACAGTGAATATTTAAAATATAACAATGTGGCTATTATTTGTTTGTCAGAAAATGTAACACTTGACATTTATACCTTCAAACGATTCTACAGTGACTCTATCCATCAATTCTACTGATACTCTCGTAATATAAACAAATTTAGCTTATAAATACCAAAAATCGGTGAAACATGTGTGTTGAAGATGTCCTTCTAGACCTTGTTGTCCTTCCTTTCCTTCTCTTTCTAATCACAAGGACTTCACCAGTACCTCCCAACCAACGCTAGGGGTACTCTTCTTCCCCGTTATCCCCTCGAGTCGCAAAGGGGCCAAGCACACAAAAACCATAACACAATAGCTTCCAGGCTTGCCTCGCAAGGAAGAGCTTCCACTCTTTTCACAAGCTTGAAGTCCCAACTTACACAAGTAAAAACACATTCAATCTAAAATTCGGTAGCATAACAGTGCCTTCCCCAGGGTCTGATCCCCTTCTCTTCTATGTCTCTTTGTTTATAGAATTATCCCTCATGGACATCTATCCCTCATGCATAATTCATTAATTTTTAGAAATTCAGTTCAAGGATTATCCATCCACTACAGGTGTCACATTATCCCCAGGTTGCACAAATAATTCCTCTTTCATTTTTATTTAAAAGCCACCTTTCCTCACAATTCCCAATGTATTCCTAAATTTCCTCTTAGTTTCCCCAAATCCTCTTAATCAAAGGTTGTCTCCTAACTAGATTTTAGTTAGGGTTGGATTAGGAGTCTTCTTAGTTAGGCTAGGGTTGGTTGACTCAAATTATATTCTATGCACAACCCATTCTCTCAAGTTGTAATTATTTCTAAAAGGATTTCTTTTTATTAAGTTCATGCACCCTTGTGTATTTTATCTCTTCCTTAGGTCTTTACTTACTATTTCCTAACATTTGATTTCCTTCAAATCTTTACTCATGTCATAATTTAATTAGTCCCTTTATTTTAAAATTTATGGTGGCATTTAAAAATTTATACTCTATTGTTTAATTAATTATTTTAATCCAACAAGGTCTAATCATTCCCGTGATTTCTAGGCCACCTATGTTTTTTGACTCAGGTTTCAATTGTGCAAAGTTCCCTTCAAGATGCATCTCATGCTCCAAGGGCGCCACTTGCATTGAATTGTTTTTGGAAGTTTGTACAACCCATTGGATTCAAAAATCCATTCTGTCAACCTTGTGAGAGACTAAGGGCTTCTAAGGAATATGGATTTCTTCTTATTGCATGCCCCTTATAAATCTACGTGAGTGACTGTCTTAGTCTGCCCTCATGGCATCTTGGACCACCCAACTAAGTAATCGTTAACCTATAGTTCTGGCCACAACAAGAGTGCTAGTAGGCTGTGATAGGGATGTTTCCACCCCTCTCCCTAAATATATGGTTTTTTGTGCAAGGCCCCTTTACTAATTATGTGAGTCTGATTAGCAAGCATCATCAAGCCTGCATCCACTGACAAAAACAATGTCACACACACACACACACACACACACACACACACACATATATATAAATCATGCTAAAATCCATCATACATCATATGTGCATAATAATTAAATACTTCAAACAATACAATCTACTCCCTGACTCAATCTAAAGTCCAAGGAAGCCCTTTGATGCCACTGACACCCATAACCTGTCATGTTTCCTGCACACTCAATACGACCTATCAAAAGAACATGTCAACACACACACACACACACACACACACATGTATATATCAATAAAATAAAGTAGCTATAACACCTCAACATCATCATATATAACCCATAATCTGAATGAAATCACAGTGTTCCATACCCAGATCACTTGCAATCAAGTGTCCTCAAAGAATAAGTCAATAATAGTATGCTTAGTAGTGCGGGATGTTACATACACCCCCTCTTGTTTTAAACTTCATATCGAAGTTTGTACAATATATGTAAAAGGAAATAAATAAATGTATCTGATATAGATCTATATGTCTAATCTATCAAACAAGTAAGGAAACAATTGACGCATCTCATATGTGTCCTCCCATGTAGTCGAGTGTGGACTATAATTATCCCAATGTACCTTTACCTAATCGAATGTTCCATGTTGTAGTTGTCGAATGAAATGGTCCAGAATGTGGATTGGATCCGCCATGAGAGCACCCTCGTTTGAAACATGCAAGGAACTCATGTCAATAACATGTGAAGGGTCACTGATATAATGTCTCAAAATAGATACATGAAAAACATCATGAATACGTCTCAAAGAATCAAGAAAGGCTAGTCGATATGCCACGAGTCCTTTCTTTTCCACTACCTCAAAGGGTCCCATGAACCTAGGAGAGAGTTTATCACCCTTTCCAAACTTGATCGAACTCTTCTGTGGTTTTACCCACAAGAAGACTATGTCTCCAACTTCATAACTGCGGTCAATGCTATGCGCATCAGCATAACTCTTCTTTCGATCTTGTGCTTCTTTAATCCTCTGTCTAATTGATTGCATCTATTCTTCCATTCTTGAATCACTTATGGTCCCACCAAACCTCTGTCCTCAAGTCAATCCCAACTTAATGGTGTCCGACATGGTCACCCATAAAGAAACTCAAACAATGTAATCTTAATCGTACTCTGATAGTTGTTATTGTATGCAAATTACACTAGTGGTAAGAATTCTTCCAAGCATTATGTTGGTCCATAACATACATATGCAACATATCTTCCAAAATCTGATTTGTCCTTTCTATTTTTGCGTCTTTCTTTGGGTGATAAGTTGTACTAAATTTTATTTGTGTTCCCAAAGCCTCTTGGCAACTAATACAAATCCATCCTATAAACACTGATCCTTGATAGTATATAATATTTCTTGGTACTCCATGCAATCGTAAAATCTTATTGACAAATACTCTAGCTATGTATGGAGCCTAATACATCGTACACACAAGAATAAAGTGTGCACTCTTTGTCAGAGTATCAACTACCACAAAAATCAAATCATGTCTTCTTCTCGTTAGTGGTAATCCAACAATAAAGTCCATCGAAATGACTTCCCATTTCAATTCAGGAATAGCGTGTTGCTATAACAATCCCACTATATGTCTATGTTCAAACTTCACTTGTTGACATTCTAGACATCTCACCACGTAACTAACTATGTCTACTTTCATTCCCTTCCTGAAGAACAAAGGCTTAAGATATTCCTTCATCTTCATGACTCCCAGATGAACCATGTATACTGCTCAATGTGCTTCACTTGAGATCAAACTTCTTAGTTCATCATTAGGCACTATGTAAATTGTTCCATTAAATCTCAATAATCCATCGTTGTTTAGTGAATTGCCTTCATACATTGGTACCATCATGATCTCTTGTCCAATATTATTCTTAACTTCTTTGTACCAGTCATCATTGATTTGTAGGGTCATAAACTTTTCTCAAATATTCATCTGAAGAGGTAATACTAAAAATATGCATGGTCTCCTACTCAACACATCTTCCACTCGGTTCACAGTTCCTTTAATGTAAGAAATTTCAAAATCATATTCGCTAAGCAATTTTGACCAATGCCTTTGTTGCACATTCAGGTCACTCTATGCAAAAATATGTTGTATCCACAATGATCTATCTTTAATTCAAAAATTTTTCCAATCAAATAATGTCTTCATACTCTCAAGGCATAAACAATAGCTAATAACGCCAAATCATGTGTTTCTTAGTTCTCTTCATGCTTTCTCAATTTCCGTGAAATGTAAGTGATCATTCGATCATCTTGCATCAAAAATCCACCTAAACCTTCCTTGGATGCATTCGTGCATAGAAAGAAATCATTGTCCATGTTAGGTACTTTTAGTATCATTTTTCTCATCAACGACTCTTTAATCCTTTGAAATGATTCAGTACATATCTTAGTCCACAAGAAATTATTGTTCTTCTTCTACAACTCTGTGATCAGTTTTTCTATCTTCTAAAATCCTTTGAAAAATCGTCGGTAATATCTTGCTAAACCAATGAAAATACATACTTCGTGTACATTTTTTGGTGCTAGCCATTCCATAATAGCCTCCACTTTTGATGGATCTACATTGATACCTTCGCCAGATATGATATGTCCCAAGTAGTGAATCTTAGATTAGTAAAGAGAGCTTTTTGATAGCTTCCCGAACAATTTGTTTTCTCTAAGGCATTGTAGTACCAATCTCAAGTGTTCATCATGATATTCCTTCATCTGATAATAAATCAGTATGTCATCAATGCAAACTTGAACGAACTTGTCCAAGTATTCACAGAACACCCCATTCATCAAACTCATGAATACCCCCAGGGTGTCTGTCAATCAGAATGGTAAAACTATAAACTCATAGTGTCCAAATCTCATCTTAAAAGAGGTCTTAGGGATATCTTCTTCCTTAATTTACAACTGGTGATATCCTGATATCAAGTCAATCTTTGATAATACCATCTCCCCTTTCATCTGATCAAACAAATCATCTATTCTGGGCAACAGATACTGGTTCTTGATCATCGTTTTGTTCAATTGACAATAGTCAATACAAAGCCTCCACGATCCACCCTTCTTCCTTAAGAAAATAACTGGTGCACCCCAAAGTGATACACTTGGACAAATAAGTCCCAAATCCAACAATTCTTTCAATTTCATTTTCAACTCCTACAATTCAGTCATTGACATCCGGTAATGAGCTCTTGCAATAGGTTTAGTTCCCAGTTTTAAGTCTATTGTAAACTCCAACTCTCTTTCGAGTGGTAAACTGTGTAACTCTTCTGGAAAAATGTCTACAAACTATTGCACTATAGGAAGGTTTTCTAGTCCTTCTTCCTCGCCCTTTTCATTCAATGCTAATATTTCATATAGTCAACATCCCTTTCACATATTCTTCTGCAATTGTAGGGAAGAAATGAACCTCAAGGACACTCCCTGGTTTCTTCCTAAAATCACTCTAATTTTTCCCAAATCATTCGTCAAACTTAATCGTTTCATCTTACAGTTAAGTATCACATCATTCCATTCAAAACAATCCAAACCAATCACTATGTCATAATATCCCAGTATCGTGACATAAATATCTACCTTTGTTACAAAGTCTCCCAATTTAAGGCTACAATTTGTAACCTTTCCTCCAACCTTCTGTTTGGCACCCGATGCCATTTCTATGTACTTGAACTCATCCTGCTCGACTTCATTTACCTTAATTCTCTTCAGTGGTACACTAGAGATGAAACTCTCTGTAGCCCCTGGATCTATCAATACACTGTACTTTTGGTCTGTCATCATACCTGACATATCTAACACAGTGGATTGATGCTCAACCTGACGGTTGTTCACCACTACATGTATCCTATGGGCCTTTCCCAAATCTCCAATTGTAGTGGGTCCTGATGATTCAGCCTCTCTGGCCTTCTCAATCAGACAGTCTCACTGGTAATGTGGCTCACCACATTTCTAGCTTCCAGTCTTCTATCCAGTGCTCCTGGTCCCAGAAGTTGCATTTGTTGGTCTAACAGTTTGTGATCTCGGTCTGTTCTACTGAATAGGCCTAAACTGATGCTGAGATTGACATTGTTGCTATTGTGGACCTATGTAAAGGGGTTCTCTATTGAGGAGTCTGTCACTGTGATGTTGTAAATACTAGTCCTCTAGGCATAACTCGGTGCCTTGCAATATGTATGGATGGTGCCTAATTTTGTTGCGCTCCTAATGGAGTATGTCCAGTCTATCTCGAAGGAGTCCTGCCCTGACCACCCACCGTTCATCTCTTACTCAACTATGAGGGCCTTTTGAACTGCATCATGCAAAGTCTAAGACACTAAGATCCTCACCTTCGCACAAAGGTTGGAGTTAAGCCCAAACATGAACTTGTTGATCTTCAAATTCTGTGTGTTTAGATGTGGAGCATACCTAAGTAGCTACATGAATATAGCCACATAATCTGGCACTGTACAACTTCCCTGTCGTAAGGTTTTAAACTCATTAAGCTGATGCTGAATGAATTCTTCAGACAAATACCTCTCCTAGAACTGTTCCTCGAAAAGTTCCCATGACACATCTTCGACGTCCATGTTTAGTTGTGGTAGGAGCATTAGTTGTGGTAGGAGCATCTTCCACCATACAAGAGAACTCCCCTTCAACTGAAATACCACCATGTGGACATTCATGTTGGAGGTGTAATCACGAAGTGAGAAGCACATCGCCATGTTCTCAAACTATGCCTCGATGACTAAGTCGTTCAGGGCACCCCATAACTTAGGAAATTTGACCTTCTAGAGTTCTTGATGTATGCTACTACTACTAGCTGGGGTGTTTTGTGAACCCTCATTAGGTACATATGCTCTACCCTCATCTCTATTCAAGAAGTTGATCAATGCATCGACTGACATCCTTTGGAAGGATCTCATAATACTTACAACATCTCCCACAACAATCTTCTCTTGCTCAACATTCTGCTCATATTCCTAGGGGTTAGACCTTTCGGGCATGTATGTTATCAGAGGTGTCACACCCCTTCCTCCAGCATCACATCATCTACTTCCCCTGCATCCTCTAACCATGATTACTTGCAAGAGAAATTTCTAGATTTTTATTAACGATCTAATTCAATCATTTTTTTTAACACAACGGATGGCGTAATGGTCCAATGTCATAGGATTGAACCCGCTATGATACCATATGTAATAGCGTTTCTGTTACATCACATAAGTATTTGAGAAACAATATGATTTTTTTTTTAAACATTAATAAGCATCATTAGAACAGGAGAAACATTATAGCAACATACATCAGTAATACACATTCTATTTCTTTCAATCCATTTGCAAAAGTAGATTTAGATATTGCTTAAAGCATGAAGGAATCCGTCACTTCACGTAAAATAAAATACAACTACCCACCCAACCTATCCTCCAAGGTTAGAACTTCCTAGACACATAATCAACGCTCAAGTCTAGGATTCGTCTAATTGATCTTGACCATTTAAGGTCTCAAGACTGGTGACTGTTCTGAGGAACACGGAAGTGTCTAATTCCCATAAATTTCAATTTATTCCACAATTTAAATATAAATTACATCGTTCTTAAGTACCCTTCTGCAAAGAGAGAAGATCTGGTAACATGGTCACTTCATCATAACATCATTTCATACTAATTCAATAATTCACCTTACACATTTCAGGATAGGAAGAAATTCCAGAAACATCAAGACAATAACCTTAAACAATAAAACATAATCCTTTTAATCGACAATCTACCATTTATGATAGTTTTAAATCACTTTGATACAGTGAAGAAATAACCTGTAGCTGGGAGAGAGTTGGTTCTAAGAAAGAGTTTAAGTTCTGTAAGAAGTGTGAAGCTTCTCCTCAGGTACCAAGGTGCCACACTTCCAGAGTCAACTCTAGAAGTGTGTGGGCAAGTGCTTCGAAAGCCCAAGTTAAGAAGAAACAGTTCTTTGTATGCGAAGAGATCCTCTCATGTCAGGCAGTTTTCTAACCTTCTAAACTACAAAGATCAGAAGAGACAATGTGAACACACAAAGGGGAGGCACAAAATATGCACTCAAAAATTAGAATCTAAAGCTCAGGAGGGATGCGCTAAGAGAGTTGGAGTTAAAATCAAGGAAAATATCAAGAGGGGCAGAGTGTATAGGGTTCAATGAGGAACCATAGGTTGAAATCCTTTTGAAGGGAACCAGTGGACATGATTTTATCATGAGGAAATCAGAATCCCCACGACTATCCAATCAGAAAAAATATGTGCACTTGGTAAAATCCTTAAGACCTTCGGGCTTTTCCACTTCGACGGATCCGAGTCACTTGTTTTAAGAGAGCCCCGAAGCCCAAAGTCACTATATTATCTACATTGTATATCGGTGAAGGAATACTAGTCTTTGGATCCCCAAGGGTTCAAATAATTTGCTTAAAAGGTTCATAAATGTAAAGAGTGAAGGAATACTGACTCTTCAAAGTCCCGAAGTGGAGAACAGTCGTAGATATGTCGATTGAATAAGGGTTGTTTTATCTATGAGCCTTCATATTCAGAGGTTCGGTAATTCATAAAAAGAGTAATGGTATTAAGGATAAAGGACTCCCAGAGTCTCGGAGTTCTGGATTCTAGAGTACATCAGTACCACGAATGATGGGTACAAGTGTCTGTAGATCCGAGTATTCATATTTTGGCTGTTCAGGAGGTGTGTTGAATTTTTGAATATGGGAAAGGTCCCAGACCCCCAAAGTTCGAAGTTAATCCTAACCATTGCCAATGGATAATCAAGGATCGTCAAATATGAGGGTTTGTCCTTCATTAGTTTAGAGAATAACCAGAGTTGCAAAGCTAAATATTTCGAAGCCCAGAGCCCCGAAGTACCGAATTGTCGAAGCCCCTTCTCAGATATTTTGTCTGCTGACGTGTCAAATGCCACTTGTCAACTAATTCCAGGTGACATGTGGTGCTCATTTCGAGTACCTTGGGTTACGTCATATGTGATAAATTACGTGACATGTGTCACTCTCATTTTGTGACATGTCATCGAACTGATGGCATGGCTACCATGTCACTCTAGGATATTTGAACCCAAAGTAAACCCAGTTCTCTGAATTTTCAGATCTTCGAAACCACTTCTAGCCATAGATTGAAGCAATGTAAAGGGATCGTTGATCTTTGAGTTAAAAAGGATTCGGTTATCTGACTGAGTTAAGAGGTAAAGGTTAAGGGTTACGAGGACCATGAAGTTTCGAGCTTCCGGAGTAAAGGAGATATGTATATCTGGTGAACAAAAAGGACCATTAGATCTTCAAGTTTGAGTCCTTCAGAGGGTAAAAAATTTGGAGCTACGGAGGAAATGGGTTGCTTAGTAAAATATATTCCCAGAGATTCGAAATCTGGAGTGGAATACAACTGTTAATTGAGGTAAAGTGTAAATTGTCAGATCTACCGGTTACTCGGATTGGACGGTTTCAAGTTGTACAAGAAGAAAACCTTGAACTCCAGATGTTCCATAGTGGATCTCCACCCTAGAACTCGAAAGAGGAAAATCACCTCCAACCGTTAGATTTGATGTCAAAATTACGAAGGAAGGTGGTAGTGTAGGGTAACCTACAACTTTCGGTCAACTCAGTGATGACCGAATTCGGTCGGTTAGAAATTTGGGAGAAAAGGAGTATTGGGTTGAAATAAAATGCGGAACGCCATAGTTTCGGAGCCCCAAATAACGCCCCTTAGGACTAGCACCAGGTTCTCTCTCCTAATCACATGCATAACTTAATTGAGGAAAAAGGGCTAACACCTAGATTCGAAGTAAGTAAAACAATTTCCTGAAAACCCAAGAATGGGAATCCCATGAATCTCGAAGTAAATGGATTAAGTAACCAAATTTTTACAGAACTCCATGCCACTAGAGACTTCAGGTAAAGCAAAATCTAATCTAAGAAAAAAAATAACCCAGGGTTTAACAATTTCACGAAAAATCCACCATTCGACAGAATTGATTTTTCGTAAACTTAACAGGAAGTTATGGTAAAATTTTGGATCCAATATGCCTCTTAGCAGTAAACCCATCAACATAATTGATTTGAATTTTTAATGAAAATCAACAAGGACTTATGATACAAATTAGAACTAAAGCTCAAATGACCAACGAGAAATACATTGATAATGTCCTAACGTAAACCCCTTAAAAACTTTGATCAAACATATTCAGGTAAGGATGAAAATACATACTTAAACATAAGCTATATGAAATATAAATCTTTCACTTAAACAAGGATGATTCGACCGATATACAAAGTTCTGAAAACGTCTGAAATTTATAGTGAGATTTAAAATATAACATTGTGGCTATTATTCATTTGTTAGCAAACGTAACACTTGACATTTAGACATTAAAACGATTCTATAATGACTCTATCCATCTACTGTACCGATACTCTTGTAATATAAACAAATTCATCTTATAAATACTAGAAATCAGTGAAACCTGTGTGTTGAAGATGTCCTTCCAAACCTTGCTCTCCTTCCTTTCCTTTGCTTTCTAATCACAAAGACTTCATCGGTACCTCCTAGCCAATGCTAGGGGTAATATTCTTCCCCCTTAGCCCCCCGAGCCGCAAAGGGGCCAAGCACACAAAAACCATAAAATAATAGCTTCCAGGCTTACCTTGCAAGGAATAGCTTCCACTCTTTTCACAAGCTTGGAGTCCCAAATCTCACAAGTAAAAACAAAGTCAATCTAAAATTCAGTAGCACAACAATGCCTTCCCTAGGTTTTGATCCCCTTCTCTTCTACATCCCATTCTTTATAGAATTATCCCTCACGAACATCTGTCCCTCATGCATAATTCATTAATTTTTAGAAATTCATTTCAAGGATTATTCATCCACTACAGGTGTCGCATTCTCCCCAGGTTGCACATGTAATTTATCTTTCTTTTTTATTTAAAAGCCACCTTTTCTCACAATTCCCCATGTGTTCCTAAATTTCCTTTTAGTTGTCTCTTAGTTTGCCCAAATCCCCTTAATGAAAGGTTGTCTCCTAACTAGATTTTAGTTATGGTTGGATTAGGAGTCTTCTTAGTTAGGATAGGGTTGGTTGACTCAAATTCTATTCTATGCACAACCCATTCTCTCAAGTTGTAAATATTTCTAAAAGGATTTATTTTTATTAATTTCATGCACCCTTGTGTATTTTATCACTTCCTTAGGTCTTTACTTACCATTCCTAACATTTGATTTCCTTCAAATATTTACTCATGTCACAATTTAATTAGTCCCTTTATTTTAAAATTTATGGTGGGATTTAAAAATTTATTCTCTATTGTTTAATTAATTATTTTAATCCAACAAGGTCAAATCATTCCAATGTTTTCCAGACCACCTATGTTTTTTTACTCAGGTTTCAATTGTGCGACATGCCCTTCAAGATGCATATCGTGCTCCAAGGTTTCCACTCACGTTGACTTGCTTTTGGAAGTTTTTCCAACCCATTGGATTCAAAACTCCATTTGGTCGACCTTGTGAGAGACTAAGGGATTCTAAGGAACACGGATTTTTCTTTATTGCACGCCCCTTAGAAATCTACGTGAGCAACTGTCTCAGTCTTCCCTCACAACATTGTGGAATACTCAACTAGGTAATCATTAACCTACAGTTATGGCCTCGGTGGGAGTGCTAGTAGGATGTGATAGGGATGCTACCACCCCTCTCCCTAAATATCTTGTTTTTTTTGCAAGGCCCCTTTACTCCTTATGTGAGTCTGATTAGCAAGCATCGTCAAGCCTACATCCACTAACAAAAACAATGTCAAAAATATTTATATATATAGATCATACTAAAATACATAATGCATCATATGTGCATAATAATGAAATACTTCAAACAATACAATCCATTCCCTGACTCAATCCAAAGTCCAAGAAATTCATTTGATGCGACCGACATCCATAACCTGTCATGTTTCCTACACTCTCAAGGTGACTTGTCAAAATCACATGTCAACAGATATATATATATAATCAAGCATTTATAACAACTCAACATCAACATATATAACCCATAATCTGAATGAAATCACAATGTTCCATACCTGGATCACTTGCAAGCAAGTGTCATCAAAGAATAAGTCAATACTAGTAAGCTCAGTAGAGCAGAATGTTACAGTTTCCTATCGAGAAGCTCAGGAAAATCCCAGTGGATGTCCCATATTTCTATTCTTCTGAGTGGGTCTCTTTGAGTATGTGTTGAAGGAATCATGGGTTTGTTTTCTCATTGTTCAAGATAGTGATAGTGGAAAATCTATTCAATCTGCTTTTGTTGAATTCAAGTAAATGTAAGTGGTCAATTTTGTGGAGTTGTTGAGATGATGGGTCATGTTGACTTCCAAAAGTGTGTGGACTATTGGTAGAAAGACAAGTGGAATGGAAAAATGGCATATTATAAAAGATATTTCCAATAGTCAGTTTTGACACATTACTCTTGAAAATAATGACAATAAACCTATGACAAACAACAGAGATACATAAGAGGTAATCCTTAGCTTAAGTGGAGGGTTGGTCGAAGTTACTACATTTTCTTATATACACTAGTACAAAATGAGAGATAAGTGACCAAAAAAATGACCAAAATCCACATATAAATGACCAATTTTGATTTGGCGATTGTTGGTGGCTAATTTTCGGTCTCTTATCACGTGACCAAAAATGTGGTCATATTTAGTTTGGTCATTTATATCTTTTCTTGTGGTCATTAATTTGGTCATATATTTGGTCATTAATTGTGAAAATTAATGACCAAATTAATGACCAAAAGACAAGTTATAAATGACCAAACTAAATATGACCACATTTTTGGTCGCGTGATAAGAGACTAGAAATTAGCCACTAGGGATCGCCAGATCAAAAATCATCATTTATATGTGGATTTTGGTCATTTTTTTGGTCACTTGTCTCTCATTTTGTACTAGTGTAGCACTCCTCTGTATCCCTACAAAATTTCTCAAACTTTTGTTTCTACTTTTCATTACATCTCTTTAGGAATGATTTACATTTACCAATTCATCACCCTATTGATTCTCTCGTAAGAAAAGAACAAAACACTTCTTACTTGAACTAATCAAGTTTTTGGCTTGGTTGGCACTTACTAGTGAGATCTTCAATTTACCTTTGTGTGCATTAATGATGTAGGACTTCTCATCCTTGATCAAGAAACATTGGTTTTCTTTCTACATTAATATCACATTGATCATATACATGTAGGGTCTTCCAAACACTGCACCACACACATCAAGGGGTACTACATATAATTCCATTTTCATCAATAAAATTTGCACTTAAAAAAAAATGATCTTACACTATTTCATGACCTTGATTTCTACATCCTTGTTCAGCCAACCCAATGGATATGGGATAGGATGAAAATGAACCTGCAACCCAATATTGTTGACCGATTTGGTTGCTATGAGATTGGCCAATGAATTAGAATCGAATAGATCATATACCTTGGTCTTCTTGACCCATATCTTGATATGGAAGAGTTGTTTCATCTCCTTATCTTCCTTGTGATGAACGCTACTCAAATTCACCTCATTTTTTAATGAAGTGCAAGAAATATTCTCATCCACATCTAAGTTTCTCTCTACTTGATTTCTTGAAACTGTGTCTAGAAGGCTATTCTTCTTGGAATCCTTCTTATGGTTCGTAGGGTTTAGATATGGATGTAGTTTCCAACACTTTTCTTCAATGTGACCATCGATATTGCAATGGTTATAGTGGATACTTGGATACTTGAAATGATGTGTAGTGGTTTTCATCTTCTTGTCTTTCCCTTTCCACTTCTTCTCTTCTTCCTTGGCAGCATCTTGGTGCTCTTTCTACTTGGAACCACTTGGTTTTCCTTTTTTGTGGCCTATATTTTCTAGATATTTCTCTTGCACACAGGCCTCATCAACTTTCCTAGGGTTGAAGAGCATCACTTGCTTTCAAAAATGACTATGTAGAACCCCAAAATACTTGAGGAGTACATCTGAGTTCTTGGGATAGATACCCAACATGATATCCATGTTCCTAAATTCAGTGGTGTAGTCATGCACACTCTTCCCTGCCTTTTCCTGAATTAATGCCAGTGAATCCATTGGTCCTCTACATACCCAATAGGGTAGAACTGGGACTTAATGAGGGTTTTTAAATCCACCCACTTAGTTACTAGTGGATCACCCTATAGATGAGGTGTTTCCATGTGAATTTCCCACCAAGTTAATGCATGGACCTCTAATTTCATCCTAGCAAAAAGTAACTTTATTTCTTCTTCTATATGGTGGAGACTAAAATAGACCTCTAGTTGTTGCAACCAATGATTTAACTTTACTACATTGATCTCACCTTGGTATGGATTGATATCCACTATCACTTCCATTTGAATAAATATTGTGGAGTAATGGCACTGGAACTTGGCTACTCTTTCTTGTGCCCTTTCCTTGATTCCCTTTATTGGTCTTCATTATCTCCTGGTTTCCCATCTGATTCAATATTTGATTTAGAGAATCCAACCTCCTTGAACGATATGAGATTATTTTTTAGAGCCACCATGAGTAGGGTCATATTGTGAGAGATATCAACGTCTTTCTCTTCCAGCCTCACAAATATCCCTTCTACTGGATCTCGAGGGTTGTTGTGAATAGATTCATCAAACATTGCTAGGGTTTTGCAACTTTCTTCTTAAGCCAATTCCTGGATCCCTGGAACTTTCCACAAATACCCTAAAGAAAAATTCTTTGATACCAATATGATATGAAAACTATTGTGTATATTCCACTGGAAATTTTTGTTACAACAGATCTTGTATTATACTAAAATACTTTACTATGCAATTTATTTCCTTGGATCCCATATTAGTTATTACTATCTTATTGATCATATTTACTAAAATAAATGAATACAAAAATGAAATAAATGAGAAAAATAACACACTATCCACACGCAAATGAACACAAGATATATCTTGGGAAACCCAATACGAGAGAAAACCCGGATAAAAGGTGAGACCTTTGCTCTGCTCTGTTTTCTTTAGTTATGGAAATACCAATACAAAGAAAGAGGCACTCATTGTGGATGTATCTTTGACACTGGGGCATGTATGGCTTCTACATAATATTTTCCTCCTTTTTTATTCTCACAAAATACCACTCCTAGGTTCCCTGCTCAACTATCGAATAAGTACAATATTGCTAAAGAATGGAACTCTTTCTCCTCCTAGCGGTCCAACATTTAACATAGCTTGATAGTCATATGGGGTTAGGCTTTTGACATCCTCAACCCTTAATTAGTGATCAGGTTTGAATATTATAGAATATTCTTGAAATTATACACGTGTCTAGTCCCATATGTGTGAGTAATGGGGACTGACGTGGCCTCCACTCATACCATGGTGGTCAACAAGGCAGGTTAACTTGTGGGAGGCATAATGTTTTCATACAAGTTCCGGTTGAGGTGATATTTTCACCATTGGAAAGGTATAAGTGTGTAGATAAATGTCGAGGATGTGGGAAAAATGTATGGACACTGTAACCCAAAAAATGTTGTTTAATGCCTCAAAATGGCTCCAGAAGGTTCCAAACCCCAATTTTCCAAACTAGGGCTTGCTACTAAAATGGCCTTGTAAATCGATTCCTCCAATTTTTCCACCTAGAAAGTATCAAGATAGATTACAAATTATATGATGATCCAATCCAGATCTCTCTCTCTCTCTCTCTCTCTCTCTCTCTCTCTCTCTCTCTCTCTCTCTCTCTCTCTCTCTCTCTCTC
>ML778564.1:611864-628008 GCA_009831015.1 Picea engelmannii | reverse complement strand
TATATATATATATATATATATATATATATATATATATATATATATATATATATCTTAATTGTTTAAAAACTTCTATTGTGATCAACATTTGTATTTGGCTTCCATAATTAAGAGAAAACACATTTCCTATCCCTCTCATATTGTATTTTAGTAAAGAGTCCATTGAGACAATCATTTCCAAATTGGTGGGTTGATAGACATGTAGATAATAGCTGGAATGCATAGTTGTATAACATATTATAATCGAAATAGGCAATACAAGAACTAGAATAACACAATGTTATACCTTTATTGATGAAAGAAATGTTCACTTTCCTCTTTGTGGGGGAAACCTCCAAATGAGCAGAGCTCCAATTACAATATGCTTCACAAGACATATCATTACATTTCTCTTACTTATTTACATAGTTATATATGCCTCCTAGGAATTTTCTGGTAGGCAAAACCTTCTAGTAAGCCTTTTTACAATTATTACTTTTACACTATATCTATTATATGGGCCTTATTTGTTAGATATGGCTTCAATACATAACAACCTATCTATGTACTTAAGGGGGTTAGGGTAGGACCCTATGAATCCCCGCCCCTTATAAAGAAACATTTCCCTTGAGGTTTGAGATGATTTGTTTGCTAAAGGATATATGTTGGTTCCCATGTGGCATCCTCAGCGGTGTGTCCTTCCACTGTATCAAAACCTCCTATATAGTGTGATTGTGGATACAATGCTCTGTTTTATTGAGGATGGCCTCGGCATGCAACCAAATGGAACCCTCTTCATCTAGTTCTAGAAATCTAGTATGAATACAATAATTATATCTGATCGCTTTCTTTAAGCATGAGGTGTTATACACCATTTTGTCACACTTTGCTAAGTGTCATAAGCATCACATTTCACATTGCTAAGTGTCGTAAGTGTCGCACTTCATTCTGCTCAGTGTCATTAGTGTTGCAAATGTCATGGTCCATTCTGATAAGTGTCATACATTATTCCTTTTTCTTTTCCTAAGTGTCGTCATCTAGACACCATGCAAGAATGATCCATTACATACCCTTGAGCATCAAGAAGAGGAAAATACCTTTAAAAATCCTGAAATTTGCTCTTTCTCACTTTTTTTGACCAAGGGCACCCCCTTTCCCATGCTGGGAGAGCATCCATACTCATTTTCCAATGATAGGGAGGTGTCTTGGATGCCCTTTCCACCTCTCTGGGGGAGCATCCATGCAAACTGGGTGAAAATCCATGATTTTAGGGGGAATCTTTGAGGAATTTATGGATAGTTCTTAGTTTTTGTTCTTGTTTTCATTAAGATATGGTTCAATTTTTCTTCCATTCTATCTTGAGAGAAAGTATAACCATGAATATAATTCATATCCTACCTTATCCTCAACTACACTTCTGGTTTATCCTAGTAGTTATCCCTTCTTGAATTTATATAACCATGGCATTCAGAGTGAGAGGGGATGGAAAAAGAAGTATAGCAAACTTATGATCATGTCAAGGAGAGCCAAACCTTTGCTTGTGTGGAGTTGAAATAGATTCATGTTCAAGGGCTGAAGAAGGAATCTTGGAGGATTGCAGCATCATCAGGTTGTAAAATTCTTTCTTTTAATTTAATAAAAGAACTTGTCCTATTTCTCTTAAACTTTGTTATTCATTTCTTGTCTATATGATCGCTTTGCTTAAGGTATCAGTTGGTAGGGTTGCTATTAATTAGTCATAGATAGTATCAGGAGAATTTTCCTTTGTTCTTGCAAGATCGACTTTGCGAGGGGGCTACAAGGATTGGAGCTCAATCGTTGGAGCGACGAGGACGAACATCATCGATCAGGTACATACACCTTTTCTCCTTCTCTCTCAACCCTCCCGCAAGAAAATAGAATGGTTAGTTAAGAGGATGTTATTGTCCACTTGTCAGATTCTGTCTCAATTTAAGGAAACCCAAGTGAGGGGAACGAACCCTGTCCATAGGGGAGAATTCTCACCACATGAGGCATGAAAGATTGGATGATTTTTAGAGTGGATAGGAAATTCCAATTTGTAAGCCATTGACAAAATACGTTTGAGGACCTTATAAGGGCCATAAAAATTGGGAGAAATCTTTTGGTGGTGGTTGTCTTTGAGGGATTTCTTCTTATAAGGATGAAGACAAAGGAAAAATTGATCCCCTTCTCAAAATGGCGTTCTAAATGATGTTGACCAACATGATGCTTCATCCTATTCCTATCCATTACTGGATTATCCTTGAGAGTGTGGAGAATTTCATATCGAGCTATTAGGGTATTGTCTACCTCCTACACCATAGATATTACTGGTAAGTAGGATAATATTTATTGGGGATTTTGGCCATAGACAATCTCAAAGGGATTCATTCAAGTGGAACCATGCCAAAGTTGTATTATACCACCATTATGCTAGAGGTAGCCACTAGACCCATTGGGATTGTCACTCTGAAGTAAAACAATGCAAATATGCTTCCAAGGACTTGTTGGCAGTTTCAGTTTGACCATTAGGTTGGGGGTGATATGTTATGCTAAGATTGAATTGAGTTCCTTGGAACCAGAACATATCTTGCTAGAAATTTTTAATGAATGTGGGGTCATGGTTTATCAAAACAGATTTTTTCATACCGTGGAGTTTAACGATATTATCCATGAATACTTGGAAGACCATAGAGGCCTTAAAGGGGTGTTGTAGAGAACAAAAATGAGTATATTTGGAAAGGTGATCAATGAAAACCATGACGATTGATTTATTTCCATATTTAAGTAACTCCACAGTGAAGTACATAGAAATGTATGTCCATACATCTTACAGAATGGGTAAAGGTTGTAGTTCATATGCAGGTTTCATGGTCTCACCCTTGTGTCATTGGAAAATGTCACATTCTACCACAAAGGTGTGGATGTCCTTCTTCATTCCTTCCCCAAAAAATAATCATTTGATTCTTTCATATGTTTTATGAAACCCTAAATGAACTTTCATGGGAGAGGAACATAGTTCAAATAAAGGCCATGATTTAAATGATAATTGCTTGTTTAAATATGGATAAATTCTTCATTTTTCCAAGTGTAGCCTAGATATGCATGGGGTTACATTTGAAGTTGTTGGATCAGACTAGCAATCTTGGGATCTATTAAGCATTAGTTGTAGACATAATTAAACCAATTTTCTACAATTAAGGAGAGTGAAAAGAGAGACCCTTCCTCTTCATACTTATGAGAGAGAGAATTGTCTACCAAATTCTCTTTTCCCTTCTTATAAATTATATTATAGTCATATCCCAACAACTTAGTGACCCAATTTTGTTTCTTGGGGGAAGAAATCCATTGCTCCAAGAAGTATTCCAAGATATGATAATATATTTTAATCTAGAATGTTGCTCGAGTAGGTATGAATGCCATATATCCACAACATGCAATATAACTATTATCTCCTTTTCATAAGTTGATTTCCCCAATTGCCTATCACATAGTTGTTTGTTGGTAAAATCCAATGTATTTCCCTCTTGCATGAGTACTGCTTCAATGCTTTTACCTGATGTGTCACTTTCCAAGAGAAAGTTTTTAGTGGAGTTAGGAAAACTGAGTATTGGGGTTGTACACATAGCATTCTTCAAGTCTTGGAAGACCCATTCACCAATGTCATTCCAACTGAAATCATTTTTTTAAATCAATCTTGTGAGTGGAGCTACAATCTTACCATACTTCCTTACTAACGTTATGTAATAACTAGTGATATTGAGAAAACCTCTTAAACTTTCAATATTTTGGGGAGAGGCCAATCCTTTATTGCTTCAATTTATTTCGATCCACACACACACATCCATGACTAACAAAATGGCCCAAATATTACACTTCAGAGAAACAAAAGGCTCATTTGTACCTTTTTGAGAAAGAGGTGATGATAAACAAGTAGCTATAATACTTGATCCACATGGGTGACATAGGTTTTCCAAGTTAAACTATAGATGAAGATGTCATAAAAAAAGACAAGGACAAAATAACATAGAAAGGGTTGAAATATTTTGTTCATGAGAATTTGGAAGGATAAGGTGAAATACAAAGGCCAACGAGCATTGCCAAGAATTCATAATGGCCTTCATGAGTGAAAAAAGGAATCTTAGGAATATCCACCTCTTTCATGCAAATTTAGTGATAGTATGAGAAAAGATAAAGTTTGGTAAATAAATGAGCACCCTAGAGCTTATCCAAAACGTCATGACTAGAATGGGAAATTTATCTTTGATTGTCAGTTTGTTGAGAGATTAGAATTTAGGACACAAGTTCCAAGTTCCTTCTTTTTTGAGGACTATGACGAATAGGGAAGAATAAGGGCTGGTACTAGAGAAGACGACAACAACAAGTAGAAACTCCTAAACTATCTTTTCTATTTCATTTTTTTGGGAAAATGGATGGAGATATAGTCATATATTGTGGGTAAGGCTATCTAGTATGAGTTGAATAAAATAAAGTATATCATCTAAATACCCATAGTATCTATTTACATATACCTCTGGATGCATTTCATTTCTAGAGGAAACATTAGTGACCTGAAAGAATGTAGGTATCCCACAATCAAAGGTTTTCTTCTTGTCATCCAACATAGTCTTGTGGTGTTTCGACTGCAATATTCCCAACATGTAAAAAATGTGTTGTCAATTAATAAACATATTTAGACTTAGTAAATATTTTAATAAAAAAATAGACCACGTACATTAATATAATGGAAAATAACTAAAAAATGTGGGAGATTATTGTTTCATGTTTATTATTTAAGTCATATGATAAATCAATTTCCCTTTGCGTAATATTGGTATCTTGATTATGAGATGTGTGTATATATATGTTACACATGTACAAGGGATATTTTTATTCACATGTTCAAATTTATATGATCTTCAATCATGTTCTTGATGTAGTTCAAGTTAACAAGTTCTTGTCTTTAACATGTATATCGACATTTCATATGAATATTTAAACAAATTATTCTTGAACCATGTGTAGGTTTTTTTGGTATGTTGGAAACCAAGATATAAATAGATCAAACCCATATGAGGCTAGTACAATACATGGGACATGAAAATTACATTTAGTTAAAATAAAACAATATCAAAATGTGATTGCATTTGATAGAAGAAATGAATCTTGTTTTTGTTCAATTTGCATAGAGGACACAAAATCCACAGAGATTTGCGAAAATGAAAATGTGGAACATGTTAAAGCTTGGAGACATACCAAACTTAATACAAAAGGGAAAATTACACTTACAAGCTCAGAGGAGATGGAATAAAATGAAACTGTAGTGTCAATTGATGGTGATAGAGTTTTTGATCTTGTTAGAGAAGGTAATGTATGTTTCATTTGTTCAAACAAATTTGTTAAATATTTAAAACACTTGTAGATGTACTTGTACTGGGGATATATAAAATTTATATATAGTAGATGATTAATGGCACGTTCATGTGTGTTAATCTAACGAGAACTGTTTGTTGGAGCATATCGAATTATTTGCAGGAGATGTATTTGTCATGGTTTCACCCGTAGACAACACTGAAAATGTGAAATATTATTTGACGAGATGCATGGAAGGAAAGGTGAGCTTATTAGAATATTTTGATGATAATTGTTTTATATATCAAAGAGGATCCATCGTATTGAAAGGATGTTTTTTTCAAGAAACCCATCAACTGATAGTCATGTTCACTTTCAAGACTATCAGTCAGATGTCATAAGATGTCAATATCGTCATTTGATATGTGCAATGCACAAAAGTTAATAGAGGTTCAATAAGGAAAAAAAAAAAAGTTATAAAATGAAAAATTTCAAAAGACGATCATGAACGAATAATTAAAGATGGCATACCATTACGATTTCTTTAAACAAGTGACACACATTCCATAATTTTTTATTTTGCATTGAAAGTACATGTATTTATGGATATGTAGGATTCTGGAATCATCTTGTTTAGTTTACTTTCATGGTCCTTTCAAACAAGGAACTACATTTTTGATGAATTGTAACTTATCGAGCTTTATTTACAATTTTTTTCATAAAACTAGACCTAAATTGGTCAATTAAAAATTATTAAATATTCGGGTCCCCATATGTCCTCCAGACCACTTA
This sequence comes from Picea engelmannii, assembly GCA_009831015.1. NCBI lineage: Eukaryota > Viridiplantae > Streptophyta > Pinopsida > Pinales > Pinaceae > Picea > Picea engelmannii. Next base: position 621,885 of record ML778564.1, on the reverse strand, counting down.
AGGGATGAGATAACATGCTCTGGATTTTCCATTCAAGCTCTAAATTCACTCTTGTTTGGTTTTTAATACCATGTTCATTCAAGGTGATTTTTAATGAAATTTTTTTCATGTACTTCTTTATTAAACACAATTTCACACATATAAATAGATCTCAATTATAATTTATGTTTAGGTCCTCATATGTCCTTCAGACCACTTAAGAGATGAGATAGCATGCTATGGATTTTCTAGTCATTCCCTCAATAAATAGATCTAGTACAACCAAGTGAGAAGGCCAATTTTAACATTTGTGTCTATCCTATATATGTACTTGATTGTCTAGATTCATAGTATATAGGTATTCCATCTGGTACACAATGTACAAGCAATGTACACACATTTTTATATATATTTGGGGAAAGATTAGATCTATCTCTTACCTTTACATACAATAAATTTTATAAAAATAGGTTGTTGATGTATTACTTGGAATATACTTGAACTATATATAAATTGAAGTTGCAATTTTATCTTGTAGATCAAAAACTTTTGTAAATAGAACTCCTGCATTTTCTTGCATCGAAGTGATCTGAAAGGTACTCCTCAAAATATTTCTTGAACATGCATTCTGATCTGATATGTTTACACCCCCTAGTTCTGCAAAATGTGCAAGCCACCATTTTGTTAGAATTATGTAACACCTCAGGTTTTGAGCCCCATATTAAATAATGTATTTTGTTAATGTATGAAAGGCCAGAGTGCCCAATCAATTGAAAGATTCCATTGTGGCTACGAAATTTAATGTTTGATCATTATTAATAATAAATATGTCACTGGTTGCTAGACAGATAAGGACAAGAGTTATAGGGGTCCATGATTCCACAAGAGAGGGGGCTTGAGGGGCTAAGTATCTATTTTATATTTTATTTATCCATTTTTTTAATGGAGAATAACAATTACATGAGCTTCTTGGGGGGAAGGCCAAGTGGTTCCTTAATTCCAAGAATTGCATAAACCCATCTTTGGTATGTGGTGGGCGTTTCTTCTTCTTTACTCATTCTCTCACTCACTCGTAGTTCATTGCTCATTATTCACACCTTTTACCCTGTTCTCTGTCCATTCTCTCTGTTCTCACTCCACTCATTCTTTCCTCACTCACATTTTGGCTTGGGAAGGGAAAACAAATTGTTCAAGAGGATCCATGGTTTTGTTGGTTGTAGAGACTATTGGTGTATTATAGCCATGAATTAAGGCCTGCATGTTTGAGATTCTTTGGCCTGTGTTGTTGGCATAGGGGCAGACCTAGGGTTCAACACTTCAACAATGCACCAACAAAACCCTAACTACTAGCCCTTTCGGTAACACCTGCGAAGCAGACAAAGTCTCACCCAAGGTAGAGGCAGGGGGGGGTTACAGGACTTAGGTGTCTGTAACCAAGTTGGGACACAGATCTATGATTTCGATTACTTCACAGAGTACTTAAGAACCACATGCATCAGTTTATCATCTTTATTCACATCGCAGAAAAAACCCTAAGAATAGATCGACCCAGTAATACTGACAGAATACACATCGCACTTAGCATCATAAATTAGATCTATCACATTCAACATAAATAAAGCACTAAGCATTCATAGATATATCTATCAGACATAAAAACCAATGCACTAAGCAAATTCACAGCATAAACATCATAGCACAAAGAAAACCATCAACACATGATATACATGGTTCACCCCAGTGTGGGGCTACGTCCACCAACGACTTCTTCTTCTTTATTAGTCTCCGATCTCTTACATTCTTCTGCTCCTGTGCACTAAGCCACAAAGCCAAGCTTAGCACTAGACATGTGATCTTCACAATAAGCACCAGATCCACCTTCCCAAAATTAGGTCAAGGCATAGAGCCAACTCCTCTATCAAGCACAAAGCCTTACATGCATAGTATGTTGCACTAAGTAACCCAAAACTACTTGCACTTAGCCTTGCACTTAGCCAATTGCATCCCCTTCACTACATTACATTCTTTCTTATTTATACTTTTACATTTACAAAAAGGCCTAATCATGGGTAAACCCATGGGATGACATCCCATAAACCCTAATACACAACCCTAATTAACCCCATGTTGGGATGATAGGCTAGTCGCATGGGCACTCCATCTTCGACTAGCCTATCAAAGTCCAAAAAGGTGGTCAAACCTGGCCAATGTTTCCTCAAAACTTGGTCGAGGGCCAACAGGCCCCCAACACTCACTTGTGACTCATCCCAAATCACTCAGATCTGGGTCGTGTTGCTTCGAAGGCCTCAATATTGGATCGAGATGCTTTGACTTGCTGCTTTGCCTGAGCTTCCTGCTCAGCAAAATCCTGGATCATTTCCTCTGTAACAGGCCCTTCCAGATGTTGTTCCACTGTCACAACTACTTAGTCCAGTTGTGAACCTTATCCTTTGATCTCTTCAAACATTGTGCATGTTTCCTCCTACACCAGTTGTAGCCTCTGTGTGAATTACATTACTCTTCCCTGGATGGTAGTAATCTATTGTTTGGCCGCATGATGTTCTTGTGATCTCTTCATTCTCTCGACTACAGTGAGTGACTTCATCTGTGCTTGAACTTTCAGTGCCTGTTGTTGCGCCTCCTGTATATGTGCTTCCAAATTCCTAAGCTTTGTATCTTCTGTGAGGCATTCATAGGTCTACGCACTTTTGTCGCTCAACTGTTTGCATCCTGAAGCGAGGGCTCTGATCCTTCCCACTGCACTCTTAGTGGCTTCCTTCCTCCCTTTGTTTACTTTCTGTGGAATGCTCGGTACTGCTTGAATCTCCAACTCTGTTATCCTTGCTTGAAGATATTGGATGGCCTCGACGAGCTTCACCACTTGAACCTCAACTGATTCATTTTTTTCTTGTGCCAAGCTTGGCACAGAGTGAAGTTCTCTTCCCACCAATTCTTTGACTACAGTCTTCTTTGCGAGAAGCTGGTCCTTTTCCCTCTATATCTTCGCTTTGTATTCCATGAGCATCGCCTGTAACTCATCCCTATCATTTTCATAAGTGATCAGACAGTACCGCGCAACTCGTAGTTTCTCCAAGATCACTTATTTTTCTTGTTTCAAGGCTTTTGTAGCCCTCTCCTTCTCTTCTTTGACTTGTTGAAGTCGAGCCTCTATTGCATCTGCACGTATTCAAAGTTGGGCTAGCTCATCCCTTAATTCTACAGTCTCTAATGAGGAAGGAATAGTAGATACTGCGCGAACTAAGGGAATAACTTCTTGTATCTCCTTCAGCTCCTTCTCGAACTTTACATACATATCTTCCTTCTTTACTCTGTATATTTGCAAGAGATCTTCGGACATGTCCTCCATCGCTCCGCTGACTAGACCAATATCATCCTCTATAAGCATAGCCTCTAGCTGGGGCTTACTGGCACGAGTCTTCTTTCTCGATAAGGTTTTCTGTAGAGAAACCGTCCTTTTCTTCGATGTTTCTACCTGGGTAGGGGGATCCTTCAGTGGTGTAGCTTCACCTTCTCCTTTATTTTCTCCTTCTTTTCCTCCTACTTCTTGATTTACTTCATCTCCTCCTCCTCCTCCTCCTGCGGGCGAGCCAGGTCCACTTTCTTCTAAGGCATTTTCATCCTCATTAGTCTCTATGTTTTGAACTTCCTCCTTCTTCTTTTTCTTCATCACACTTGACTTTCCTCCATGCTCAAACTGGGTGACCAAGGGGCTTCCTATGATGTTAGGGTCAGAGAGTTATGCATCATCAACTGGTGCAAGGAAATCCTCCAGCCATGCCTTTGTGATCTGCTCCATGTCTTCGTCAGTCAGCTTATAGTAACACTATAACTCTTCCTTACTCTCATCCCTAGGCGCAGTGATATAAATAAAATGCAGATCTGCGCGAAACTTAGCTAGTGGTCTGTACTGGTGCAAGGTGCACATTGTCATGCGCATAAATGACTCTATGGAAACCTTCAGTTGCTGATAGTAGGCATGGAATAATACATTCGACTTGCATTGCTTCGACATGTCATTCGTATACCATAAGGTGGAAAATATATCTGCCAATGGCTCTGATCGTTCAATTTCTAGAAAATATGCTCCCTCTGACATTTTCCAAGTGACAAATGCAATCAACACGAGTAGCCAGCTGAAGTGGAACTCATATCCTTGATCATGCGCTTCGCGGTAGTCTTTCTCAAGCTTGTTGATGAGGTGAGTCACCCAATTCATTTTCATTCCCTCCACGCATTTTTCTGCAAGGTCCACCATGAACCCAGTGACCTACGTGTGGCGATTCTTTCTTACAAGCTTTCCAGCTATGAGTTGGCAAGTGAGGTGCACTGTGCCATCCTAGATAGAGGCTACCTTGTAGCCTATAGTTCCCTTTTCTACTTCATCATATGCCTCCTTGATGCACTATATCAGGGAGAGATCTGAGGTCTTCCCTAGGTAGAACTACTAAGGGTCGGGCCCTTCCATGCTCAATCCTATGATTAAGTGGATCAATGTTGGATCCACAGTAATCCGCCTATCGAGCCACAGGTATCCACCATGATAGCACAACAAGAGGAGTTAAACGCAAGCGTTAACCCCCTAATGTCGACCAAAATGAGGAATCTTCATGACATTTAGTATCGTGGATTGGGCTAGCTCCTTAATCCAAGGTTGGGAAACTATGAGAGGCTTCTTCCCAGTTGTCTTCATCAGGTATCTATGAGGTGTGAGGATGGTGTAGTTCTTTCTGTTACTGATATTGAAATCATTGTTCTTCAGGGATGGGATTTATCCCAACTGGCTTCTGACTATGCGTATCCTCTTCGAGATGTATGCAATGATCAATGTGTCTCGTGGGATGCTGTCACAGTTAACCATGCCAGTCAAAGGCGAGATATAATATAGTAAGATCAATGGGATCTGATTCGCATTATCCAGATCATCACAATGCTTACTTTGCTTCTCATTCGCGGGGTTAACACGGATAGAACATTGTGAAATCAAAGGGGAAGCCTGCAGTCCCCTAGTCGATGATATCTGAACACCTTCAAACATAGCTCTGTCAGCCATAAACTTCTTAAGGGCCTATTCGATGGAATTCTCTAACTCAGTCTGTTCACTCGACATTCTCTCTTTTAAATAGACAATTTGGGGTAGGCGAAGGAACAGTTGGAGTAAAAAATGGATGGCAAGGTCTAGGTTCTGAAATCATAGTTAGACACACAATCAAATCTCTAATATCTCAATTAATTACGGTTGGTAAAAAGTGGTCTCTACGCAACAACCAACGAGTTAAATAAGTGAGTGTCGTAACAGATTCTTCTAATGGGCAGGGATGCTTCCATTAATGTGAGTTTGTGCATTTTGGCACATTCTCAATGTCACAAATGTCATCTATTCACCCATAAATGCGCTTCCTAGCCATTCTGGAGCATCGTTATAAAGGTCAAGGCACCTCCAATGGTCATATAGATTCATCGAGGTGAAGTCTCATTCTGTGTGGTTCTGTTGTTCCAGTGAGGTTCAGATCCTGCAAATCTACCTCCTACGAAGTTTTCTCTGTAGATTTTCTAACTTGAATTTCTTATTACTGAGCTCCCTTGCTTTTTTTCATGTGATATGAGTCTCTCTATCTGTTTTTAGATTTCTTTTTCCATTTTTATTCCTATCTTCTCTGAGCATAGTAACTTCGCGCTGCCAATGTGATCTCAAAGGGTTCAAAATTAATATCCCTTCCCTTACTTCTTCCTGGGTGGATATACTTTCTTCTTGCATGGATAGGTCCTTCAAACCTTCTTTCATTCTTTCAACTTCGACAACTAATTCTCTTATCTTCTGTTTCTTCGAATCAACTTCTCGTTCTTTTATCAGTCGACCTATTTTTCTAGTTATGAAATCCCTTAGTTCTTGTTTTTCTTTTCTTTAGCTATTTCCTTTGCTTTCTTTCTGATCTGATCTTTCTCAATCTAAGTCTTACCTAGCAAAAGGGGGAAAGGGGTGTTGTTCTCAACAAACTTAATGACTTCAAATTCTTCTTCAGTTGATGTTCCATGAATAATAGTAGGTACATTAGTAACTCTGCCACATAAGGTTATCATATTTCCTTTCAATAAACCTATTCTTCCCAATGAAGGTATCAGAGTAGGCTTCCCTAAAATTTCCCAAGTTCTTTCTGTCATAATATTCACTTGTGTTTCTTCATCCAAGACACAGTGTATGTCGAAGTCTCCTATTCTGGTATTTATGCGTTGTTTTTCCTTCAAGATCTCTGGTAAACTGACATCTTTGTGATCATTCATTACTTCTTTTAACTGTGATAACATATTCTAAGCTTCCTCTGACTCATTATCTCGATGATTCTTTAACATGCTCTTATTTTCTTGACTTCCTTCATATTTCTCTTGTCTCATGTTCATTTGTTCTACTTTAGCAATCATTCTTGGACAATCCTCAACTTCATGACCGACAAATTTACAACAAAGACAAATAGAACCTACACCAAGGCATTCCTTAGCAAGATGTTCCAGTATTCTGTATTTATAACACAAGGTTAATCCTCTCTTCCTCTTGTACTGCGCACTAGGATCATAGTGTTGGACCTGCAATCTGCAAAAATTATTTCTAGGTTCGTGCATCCACTTGTTAGTCCAAATATTATTTCTATGCATAGGAATAACATATCTTTCTCTATTTCTATAAAATTTATTCAGATCCATGATTACGATTACTTTGCAGAGTACTTAAGAGCCACATGCATCAGTTTATCATATTTATTGACATCACATAACAAACCCTAAGAATAGATCGGTGTAGTAATACTGACAGAATACACATCACACTTAACATCATAAATTAGATCTAGCACATTCAACATAAATAAAGAACTAAGCATTCATAGATCTATCTATCATACATAACAACCAATGCACTAAGAAGATTCACAGCATAAGCATCATAGCACAAAGAAAACCATCAACACATGATATACATGGTTCACCCCAATGCAGGGATACTTCCACCAACAACTTCTTTTTCTTTATTAGCCGTTGATCTCTTACATTCTTCTTCTCCTATGCACTAAGTCACAGATCTAAGCTTCGCACCGGACAGGTGATCTATGCACTAAGCACCAGATCCACCTTCCCAAAATTAGGTCAAGGCATAGAGCCAACTCATTTATCAAGCACAGATCCTTACATGCACAGTTTGTTGCACTAAGCAACCCAAAACTACTTGCACATAGCCAATTACATTCCCTTCACTACATTACATTATTTCTTATTTATACTTTTACATTTACAAAAATGCCTAATCATGGGTAAACCCATGGGTCGACATCCCATAAAACCTAATAAAAAACCCTAATGAACCCCATGCTAGGTCCACAGATCAAGTGATATCCTACGATCTCATCTCCTCCTGGGCACTCCATCTTCAACCAACCTATCAAAGTCCAAAAAGGTGGTCAAACCTTACCAATGTTTCCTCAAAACTTGGTCGAGGGCCAACATGTGTTCATATTTTCTAGTTCTCACAACTGTGCATCTTGATATTCCCAGCATGGATATTCTCGATTAGATGCACTGGAGCCCTGGAAGGAGATGGAAAACCTGAGGGACTGCATGGCAGAGAAGGGGTTCATTCTCTTGGGTGTGCAAGCTGGGTAGAAGAGAGTTGGTGTACTTTGGATTGTTGTGGGTGCTGAGAAGCCTGTGAAATCTTGAGTGTTGACTGGTTTGGGAAGCCGAGTGAGACTCTGGAACTGTTCTTGTGGATTCATAGCCCTGGCTCAGGGGTGACATTGTTGTTGAGACTTGGAACAATAGTGTCTATGGTTGGGTGGAACTTCCTTGGTCTACAGCTAGTTGGTGATTCATTTTATGAAATATAAGTGTTATCTGTCATTGTTTTATTTACCTATGTATTTAGTCCACTGTGTTTTTATTTATATATGAATTTCATATCCATAGTATGCATGCTTGTTGGTTATTGTTGTGCTTGACATATGTCTCATTTATTTATGTTGTAGCATGAATCTTTAAACTCTTCATGTGATTATTTCATGCCTATTTATTAAATAAAAGTTAGATCAGAAGTCGAAATTAGTGCAAAAGTGGGCTTGAAGTGGCGTAGCCTGGCCTGCGGGTGGATGGGTACGTTACAGATTGGTATCAGATATTTAGGTTGAAACACTGGATTGCTATGGGACAAAACTGTTAGACATGGTATTTTGGTTAAGAATGAATATGTCCTTGAAATATTAAATCTTATGAGAGATAGTCTTGCAGAGAATGTGCATAAACTAGATATTTGTGCAGATACAGATCCTTTCTAAAGGATCATAGAATCGTGATTGTTCCCTTTTGAATTTGGGAGCATTCACCACATTGGAATCAAGGAGTTCTAGATCGTTAGATTGAAAGATAGTTGAAGAAGGACTGTTAGATAAGGGTGAAACCAAAGGCTAGGAGATATTAAGTCAATACCGTCAGATCAAACCTGTTGATCATTAGTTGTTAATTGAAGCCAAGAAGGAGATGGAAAAATCTGGAACTTCCCTGCTTCAACGATTTTTGGGAGACAGGGAAGAAGTATGAAAATGGTCGAAGTCGCGAAGTCCCACTGACTGTCTGATCTGATAGGAGGCTCAGGTGAAATCTCAACCATTAGTCAGGGTCCTCTGGCATTGACCACTTCCATAAGTTTAACTCCGAGAGAATCAAACCCTTTTAGAATTTCTATAACCCAGAGTCCTGGAGTACCGAAGTCCCAAAGTACCATTGACCGTTAGATCGAGGGAAGGACTTTGGAATTAATGCTGACCATTAGATCTAGCATTGGTGGAAGGATAAGAAGTTTCGAAGCTTTGAAACTTCACCACTCCAACAATTACTGGAGAATGGGAAAAGTCTCGAAGTGTCGAATCCCAAAGTGCCAAACCACGAAGTGTAAAGCCACCATTGTGAAATCACGTAGGCCATCATATTTGGGGCATAGAATTTGGATCATCCATTTGACGGATGATGCATAGTAGGCCACGTGGCAGGGGTGCCATGTGGGGACACTTGTCACCTGGAACCAATACCCTTTGGACCCTAACTTCCTCAATTTTAGTGACATGTGGCATGCATTCCATGGGTCCATGTCACCATGGGTGACGTCGGTATTCCATGTCATCTCTGAGAGTATTGCCTCTAGGGTGTTCAACATCTCTACGAGTGAAATTGTCAAATACCGAAGTCACAAATTCATGCAGACCGTCGATCTAATATTCCTTCAGGACCTTTCTCAACCATTAGATCGAGCAGTGGAAGGATGGCATAAGCACTTAGGCAAGTATCACTTTGGGGGAGTCGAGAGACTTGGGATTTGAAGTGTTACAGAGTCTTGGAGAGCCAAAGTCCCGAAATGAATAAGGATTTTCCATCCCGATAGTTGATTAAGTCATGGTCGTTGGATCAACAGTGGAAGGATGGTTAAGTACTTCGATGGGTATCACTCCGGGGTAGTTAAGTGAATTAGGAGTTGTAATGTCCCAGAGTCTCGGAGCGTCAAAGTCCTGAATTGAATAAGGATTTTCCATCTCAACGTCCGATTAATTCATGACCATCGATCTCATTGAAGCATCCAGATGATCTGGGGTCATCTAGTTGATGGGAGATCAAATCTTGACCATTCAATCTGCGAAGTAGAGTTATTGGAAGGGCTTCGATGAAGTTTAACTCTAGAAGAAATTGGAGATTGAAAAGGGAGAAGAGACAAAGGCTGAAGTCTGGAGGACTTAGTCCCAAAGTTGGTCTCATGAAAAGGTAAGGGGGTTAATTAGAGGCGTGGAGGGCCTAGAAGTGACCAAGCCCTTGGACATTGGGTTTGAGCAAACTCCTGTGTAGAAGAATATAGAGTGTTAAGAACCAAACATCAATATAGCATAGAAAAACTTCAGGAAAGGTACTCAACGCCTTGAAAAAGAGATAATTTCAGATAATAAGCCTCTTCGAGGGGGCAACCTCCTTTTACCCCACTTAAATGTTCAAGTACAAG
>ML778564.1:586718-606464 GCA_009831015.1 Picea engelmannii | reverse complement strand
GGCCTAAAGCCGACATAAATAAAATAACATTACTAATCTAAATCACAACTAATGGCCTAAAGCCGACATAAATAAAATAACATTACTAATCTAATATGCCCCAATTAAGTGGTAATGAGCCAATATTAGGGCTTAACATAGAGGAAGGCGCTAAAGAGTGAATAAGCCTGTGGTTTTGAGCCATGGTAACCTGGAAAGTGGTTTGAAGGAAGTGCATGTGAATAATTCAAATTATGTACCGGTTAAAGGAGATATGGCATATTTCGACAAGATCTCGTTGCAAAGCAAAAGAAAAAGGGTTGAGAGTCATTTTTTTTTGAGAAACCATAACTTTCAGTTCATATATCAAATTGGGGAAAGGTTACAGTCATTGGAAAGATGATTCAGAGGAGGATAACATGGATTTGTTATAGTATGGATAATGATAATATATTCTTCATGAATTGATAAGAAAAAGGACCTATAGCATTGCTTGGAATTTTTTTTAAATATGCATAATTCTAAAAAAATGGTGGCCCTCACATTTTGCAGAATTAGGGGGTGTAAATATATCAGTTCAGAATGCATATTCAAGAAATGGATAAGGAGAGTGATATTCCATCCATGATAAAGAGACCAAAGGTCATAATATCAATGTTGGTAATGAAAATACAAAATCCAACCAACACTAGGCTAGAGGGGAGCAAGAAACATTGCTAGAGACTATGAGAAGCCTAAAAATAGAAGTGTAGAGTTACAAAGGAGACAATGAAAGACTGCTAAGAGAAAAAAATTAGATAAATTCTCAAGTGATGAAAAGATTAAATCAGTTGCAGAGGAGAACAAATAATGGATCAAACACAAAACATGAGGAAGAGGGAAGATGTCATGAAAGAAGAGATGACCGTAAAATAATTGGTTACTCAAGAAGTGCTAGAATAACTCATAGAAATCACTCACCTCACTATTCAACAAGGAAATTTTATGCATCTGAAGATTCCATAAGTAGCCTAGAGGTGTCTCCTATTAGGCACCAAAGAAGAAGACATGAATTGGAGAGTTTGTAAGGAGAGTTGAGGAAGATTAAGCCACCATCCTTTGGTGGTGAAAGAGAAAGGGAAGATGATGTTGAGGCATGGTTTCTTGAACTCAGGAGGTATTTCAATTGCATAACTACTCATCAAACATAGAAGCCATAATTTCCACATACCATTTACATGGGAAATATTTTATGTGGTGGGATCAACTGAAGCAAGTTGAGCACATTAATGAGAATAGGATCACTTGGAAGAAGTTCAAGAAATATTTTCATAAGGAGTACCTTTTAGATCACTTCTATGACAAGAAAATGCAGGAGTTCTTTGAACTTAGGCTGCGAAGCATGACCATGGCAGAGTATGAAAATAAGTTCATGGGGCTGCTAAAGTGTGTGGGGTTTATAAAATATGAGAAGGTGAAAGTAAAAAGGTTTTTAAGTGGATTACCATCCTTTTATAAAGATTCAATATGATGAACCTAGGACTTTGACTGAGATCATCAAGAAGGATAAGTACCTGTATAAGCAAGGAAAGGGCATAGAGTCCTTGAAAAAACCTTGGAAGGATCAGAAGGATAAGTCTGATCAGAGAAAGAAAGGATTCAAACCTCCTTTCAATAGAAATAGCCCAAATAAAACTCATCAAGACTAGTATGCTAAGGATGAATCCAAGAGTGAAGACTCCTTGGGAAAAAGGGAAAGACCACCAATCCAATGTTTGGGATGCAAAGAATATCACATGTACAAGGATTTCCCTGACACAAGGGATAAAGTGAAGACCACGCACAACATCCAAGAGGCTACAATGGTAGAAGACATGGGAAGAATTTATGCAGCCTTAGATGATTGACAAGAAGAGTACTAATCCAATATGATCGAGGTGGAAGGTAAGATCATTCATCATCTTGTTGTTATTTTAATTGATTCAGGAGAAAGTCATTGCTACATTGATCCTCAAATAGTGGATAGATTACGTTTGGAGAAAAGGAATATTGAAAAAATCAATTTTGTTTCATCTAGCCACTGGAACCAAAAGGAGAATCCATGATATGGTCAGAGGTTGTTCCATAAGTCTTAATGGTGTGAATACTAATGTTGATCTAAATATTATACCATTGGGATGTTATGATATTCTAATTGGAATGGATTGGTTGGAAAAGCATCATGATGTCATAGATTGTCATAACAAGACATTTACATGTCTTGATGAAGAAGGAAAATAGAGCATTGTGAAAGGAGTTCCAAGACCCATCTCTATAAGGGAGATTTCAACCTTACAATTGAAGAGATGTTTCAGAAAAGGATGTCAATTGTAAGCAGCCCATGTGGAGGAGCCAGAAAATACAAAGGGACCAAGCCTTGAAGAATTTTCAGTACTAAAAGAATTTGAAGATGCATTCCAAGAAATACCAAGGTTACCACCAAAGAGGGAGATATATTTCTCTATTGATTTAGTGATAGAAGCTACCCCGGTATTAAAAACAACTTACAAAATGAGTACGCTAGAATTAAAAGAATTACAAATGTAGTTGGAAGAATTGTTAAAGAAAGGATACATATGTCCAAGTGGTTCACCTGAATAAATCCACTGTAAAGAACAAGTACTCTCTACCCAGAATTGATGATCTCTTTGATGAGTTAAGAGGGGAAAAAATATTTTCAAATATATACATGAGATCATGGTACCATTAGGTAACAATCAAGGAAGAAGACATCAATAAGATAGCCTTTAGAACCAGGTATGGGAATTATGAATTTGTAGTGGTGCCATTTGGACTGTCCAATGCACCAACTTTCTTTATGTGCTTAATGAATGGAATATTCAAAAATTACTTGGATAAGTTTGCCATAGTATTCTTGGAGGACATACTTGTCTATTCTAATTCAAATGAAGAGCATGAACATAACCTAAGATTGGTATTGCAAGTGTTGATGGAACATTAATTGTATGCCAAGATTAATAAGTGTTCTTTTTACCAAGAACAAATCCATTACTTGGGACACATTATTTCAGAACAAGGTATAGCAGTGGATCCAAAGAATATTGAAGCAATTAGAGGATGTCCAACACCCAGGAATGTTTCAAAAGTTAGATATTTTATCGGGTTAGTTGGTTACTACAAAAGATTTATAACAGGGTTATCTAAGATTGCTCATCCCATCACTTCTTAGCAAAAGAAGGGAATTAAATTTGAATGGAAAACATAGTGTGAAGAGAAATTTAATATGTTGAAATAATTACTTACTAGTGTTCCTATTTTAAAGATTGCTTACCCAAGTGAAAGTTTTGTGGTATGTACAAATGCATGCAAGGAAGGAATTGGTGGAGTCCTCACTCAAAATGGACATGTCATTGGTTATGAGTGCAGAAATCTTAAAGAACATAAAAGGAACTATGCCACACATGACTTGGAACTTGTTTCCATTGTTCACACATTGAATATGCGGAGGCATTATCTCATGGGGAAGAGATTTGAATTAAGAACAGACCAAAGTGGTTTGAAATATCTTTTTGAACAACCAACTTTGAATGCCAGGCAAACGAGATGCCTTGAATTTTTAAGTGAGTACGATTTTGAAATCAAGCATATCAAAGGAAAAGAGAATAAATTTGTTGATGCACTTAGTAGAAGAGTACATCTCATGCATTCTACAGCTGTTAGTATGCACCAGTGAAATTTAAAGAGCATAATTTTAGATGTTGTTGTCACAGATCAACATTACCTACAGGTAAAAGAAATCTTACAACAAGAAAATGTACAACAAAAAAATAAATAATATGAGATGAAGGAACATGGATTACTTATGCATAAAAATAGAATTTATGTTCCTAGTTTCAGAGAACCTAGGAATTTGGTATTAAAGGAAATGCATAATGTTCCATATGTTGGACATCTCAGTTACCAGAAAATAATTGTAGCAGTAAGAAGCCAATTATTTTGGCTATGAATGAAAAAATATGTTGTTGATTACATTGCCATATGTATGGAATGTTAGAGAGTGAAGGTTGAGCATAGGCACCCACTGAGTTTGCTACAACCATTACCAATTCCATAAAAGAAGTGGGAAGTGGTAACCATTAATTTTATAACTAAATTTCGCAGGACAACAAGACAACATGATTCAATCATGGTCATGGTTGATAAATTGACAAAAAATACTCATTTTGTTCCAGTAAAAATGAGTCATACAACAACTAATATTGCATAAATTTACATGAGGGAGAATGCTAGGTTCATGGGATACCTAAGAAAATTGTCTCATACATAGATACAAAGTTTACTTCAAATTTATAGAGGGGATTGTTTAAAGGATTTGGCACAAATCTGAACTTTAGCACAACATACCATCCACAGTCATATGGGAATATAGAGAGAGTAAACCGAGTAATTGAAGACATGTTGAGAATGTATGTGATGGATAAGCCATCTAAGTGGGAAGATTACTTTCACTTAGTTGAGTTTTCCTATAATAATGGGTATCAAACTTCATTGAAAAATGAGCCCATTTGAAGTGTTGTATGGTAGGAAATGAAATACTCTAATGAGTTGGGATAACCCAAAAGACATAGTCGTACTTGGTCCGGAATTGCTCAAGGATATGGAAGACCAGATGGTCATAATTAAGTAGAATTTAAAGGCAACTCAAGATAGACAAAAAAATTATGCAAATAAGAAAGGACATCTAGATAATTTAAAGTGGGGGACAACTTTTAAAAGTGAAGCCCAAGAAGAGCTCTTTGAAGATGGGTAGTTGTACAAAGCTAATAGCCTGATTCTATGGTCCATTTGAGATATTGGAAAAAATAGGGCCAGTTACATACATGATTGCATTGCCTGCTTCCATGAATGTGCATAATGTATTTCATGTCTATTTGCTAAAAAAACATGTACATGATCATAACCATGTTATTGATTGGAATCTGATTCAGGTAGAGACAGAGGAAGAATTTCAAGTCCAGCCAATGCAAATTTTGGAAAGAAAAGTCAAAATGCTCTGGAATCAAATTATAGAGCTGGTAAAATTCCAGTGGACCTACTACGGTCCTGAAGATGCTACTTGGGAGCATGAAGATTCCATGTGGGTAGAGTACCCACAAATTTTTGAATAAATTTGAAATTTTGTTTCTGTTTTGTATATGCACTGAGGACAGTGCCAAAATAAGGGGGAGGGGATGTAACACCCCATGTTTTGAGCGCTGTATTAAAGATTGTATTTTTTTAATCTATGAAAGGACAGAGTGCCAAAATAATTGAAAGAGGCTAGTGTGCCAAGGAAATGTAATGTTTGATCATTATTAATAATAAATACATCATTGGCTGCTAAACGGACAAGGAAAAGAGTTATAGGGGGCTATGATTCCACTAGAGAGGGGAATTGAGGGGATACGTATATATTTTACATTTTGTTTACACATATTTTTTTTAATGGAGAATAACAATTACATGAGATTCTTGGGGGGAAGGCCAAGTGGTTCCTTAATTCCAAGAATTACATAAACCCATCTTTGGTCTGTCATGAGGGTTGCTTCTTCTTCACTCATTCACTCACTCACTCATGGTTCATTGCTCATTATTCACACATTTCACCCTGTTCTCTCTCCATTCACTCTGTTCTCACTCCACTAATTCTTTCCTCATTCACGTTTTGGCTTGGGAAGGGAAAACAAATTGTTGAAGAGGAGTCATGGTTTTGTTGGCTATAGAGACTGTTGGTGTATTCCAACATGGAGATTCTTGATCAGATGCACTGGAGACCTGGAAGGAGATGGAAAACCTTAGGGACTGCATGGAAGAGAAGGGGGTACATTCTCTTAGGTTGTGCAGGCTGGGTAGAAGAGAGTTGGTGTACTTTGGATTGTTGTGGGTGCTGAGAATCCTGTGAGATCTTGAGTGTTGACTGGTTTGGGAAGTTGAGTGACACTCTGGAACCTTCCTTGTGGATTCATAGCCATGGCTCATGGGTGACATTATTGTTTAGACTTGGAACAACAATGTCTATGGTTGGGTGGAACGTCCTTGGTTTGCAACCAGTTGGTGATTCATTTTATGAAAGATAAGTGCTCTCTATCATGGTTTTATTTACCTGTGTATTTATTTACTATGAATTTTGTATCCATAGTATGCATGCTTGTTGGTTATTGTTGTGCATAACATATGTGTCCTTTATTTATGTTATAGAATGAATATTTAAACTCTGCATGTGATTATTTCATGCCTCTTTATTAATTAAAAGTTTTATTAGAAGTCGAAATTAGTCCATAAGTGGGATTGAAGTGGTGTAGCCCGACGTGTGGTTGGTTGGGTATGTTACACTTTCCATGGTCATTTTTTGTCAAATATGAGTTGGATAAGAGATAAAACAAAAGAAAAACTCATGAAAAAAGAGTTTAAAAGAATGGGTTATATGTCCTAAGTAGTTCCAATTAGTGATATAATACAATGAATAATAACAATATTTTATGATAAGCAAATTGGATTGGGACACAAATATTTCCCCTCCTATCAAATAGTATATGAAGTAAAAATGATCATGAATTTGAAAGAGGAAAGGAAACATAAAATATGGCGTAGTTCATCCAAAGAACTTTAGGGAAACTTGTAAGACCATCAATTTTTCTACTAGGTAGACCTTAGTTTTCTTCAACTTTGCTTCAAATTCTTCTTTAGTAGAAATTTTACCACCCTACGTAATGGAATTCCATTCCAATTATTTTATGAAATAAATGTCATAAATAATATTTAACTTACTCTCTCCACAAACACTTCACACATTGCAATCAACTGTTGTAATATATCAACCTTTCTACCCCAACCTCCTTTTATCTATTTCAACCTATTATTTGAGGGAAGATTCTCTTGAACTCTCTTTTATGCTTATTCATGTAAGCATGTTTCCTAATAAATGTATGAAAGAAAATGAAAAAGTTGCAATGAAATGAAATTTTCATTTCAAAGTTGAAATGGATTTATGAAATTTGCTTACTCTCCAAACACTGACATGAAATGAAATTCTTCATTTATGAAACTTGTTCTAGCCAACAAACACAACGAATGGACACTCTTTTTTATAAGAGAACTAAAGAAAATGGATATAGTAATTTCCTCCTAAAGGGAGTATTGAAATTCAATATCCATATCTACTTCCATATTGGTTTATATTGTACAAAAAGCTTCAAATTGAACTTTGATGTCTATGTACGAATAGGGCACTCCAAACAAAAAGTTTTTTTCACCCTCGACCTTCTTAATTTATCACATAAATTAAGTTCAAATTATTCATACTCTATGGTATTTGTATCATATAAATTATATATCCTTGAACTTCTCACAATGTTTTAAGAATAGCCCATCCCATAGTTCCAATGTAAGTTCAATATCCATATATTTATTTGTATTGGTACAAAAAGCTTCACATTGGAACTTGATGTCTATGTACATATAAGGAACCAAAAAAAATGGATTTAACCCTTCCTTGATGTCTATGTACATATCCTTGAACTTCTCTCGATGTTTTAAAAGTAGTCCATCTCATTACATTCCAATGTAATGATCATAATTTAAGTTTCTGTATCAATATTGTTTTTTTAGCTATACAACCAAATACATAATTTAAGTTTTTGTATCGATAATTTAAGAAGCATAGTCATAGTTGCATTAGCTATGCAGCCAAATACACAAGTTCCAAAGGCATTTTAAGCTAATAACAAAAAAATAAGAGGAAATAAGCCTTTAACTCCAAAACTCAACTAAAAAAAAAAAAATTGAACTCAAATTAAAAATTTATTTTTTTTTAAATAAAATATATACATGTTTAAAATAAAGTGTACACACACCTCTAAAATAATATTTAGATAAATAAAACAAATTGTGCTTCAAGAAAAACTAACATACCAAAGGTGTTGAAACTTTGTATTCAAACATTCATGCTCTTTTTCCAAGAATGTAAACATCACTATACCAACAAGAAGAAAAACCAATAACACATACTAAGAATGTAAACATTATTGTATGAATCAGAAGAAAAAGCAATAACACATATTAATATATACTTTATTAGAAAATATTTTAAAGATATAACTTTATTAAATAATCAATGAGCAAGAATAACATAACCATGTGAGCAAAAATAACATACCCAACTGGAGTTCCATGGATCTAAGATTATTGCTCTCTTTTGATTATACTTTTTCAACATTTGTTTTTAACCAAACTTACATCAAGAAGTTCTCAAACTTCCATAATAGTTACTCTCCATATTAAGCTATTCTTTGCATAAATATTTAATTTTTTGCTACGGTTTAGATGTTATCATATTATAACTGAATGCTCTTTCAAAATTGCCTATATGATCTAAACAAAGTAAGATCATATCTAGCATATTTTTAAACAGAAAATTTGTGTGATTGGTAACCAATTTTAGTCTTCAGAGTTAGATAATACCCTCAAAATGAATTCACTTGTGTATGCAGAAAGTTCACAAATCTCCATATTAAGACATTCTTCCAGGAAAATACTTATCTCCTCTTTTTGCGGTGGAATAAATGTTCTCATATAATCAAATGCTCTTTCAAAAATGCATGTACATCATGATCTAAAGATAAGTACTTTACCATATATACATGCATGTTCTTAAGGAGAAATGTTGGTGTGGGATTGGTAAGAAATTATTGTTGAGAGTTTATTAATACCCCAATAATGAATTTAGTTAGATGTACATGTAGAAAACAAAAATCTGGACATATATTAAGCCATTCTTCAAAATCTATAAATCTTTCCTCTTTCTACATGGGATGTATTTATATTAGATATAATCAAATTCTCTTTAAAATATTTCTACATCATAATCTAAACATAAGTGAGATCATGTGTACATAGCATATTTGTAAATCTAGAAATGTTGGTTTGTAGTTAGTAAGAAATTAGTTAAGAGTTTGACAATAACCTAAAAAAGAATTCACTTTGTTGTATGCAGAAAACACAAATATCCATATTACTCCATTCTTGGAAAAGAAGGCAAGGAATGAAATCAAAGAAAATTTAGAATATTCCCTCTTTCTAATGTGGGATAGAGTTTGTTCTCAGATAATCAAATGTTTAAGTTCGAAATTTCCTTCAACATGATCTAAAGTTTAAACATAAATAAGATCATGTAAACATATTTTTAAATATAGAATAGTTCTAGTTCATGCTCATGATCTAAAATTAAATAAGATCATGTATCTAGCATATTTTTAAATCCTAGAAAATTTAGAATCTTTCCTCTTTCTGATGTGGGATAGATTTTGTTCTCATATAATCAAATGCTAGATTTCAAAATTACTTGCATCGTGATCTAAACATAAATAATATTGAATGTATCTAGTATATATTTGAATCTAGAAAAGTTAGTTCATGTTCATAATCTAAACTTAATTAAAAGTGTATCTAGCATATTTTTAAATATAGAAAAGCTAGTTTGTGATTGGTAAGAAACTATTGAAGAGTTTGACAATATACCCAAAGAAATAAGGGGAGGTTGAACCTTCCCCATTCTTTCCCCAAAGATATACCATTTTAGAAGATGATAAAATTATATAGGAGTTCTATATTTTAAAATGATTGATTTAATAGTTGAAAAGTTATATAGACACTGGTTGAGTAACCCTTATATGAATATAAGAGGCTTAATTAAAAATTTGATCAAACGAAACTTCAATTTTTCTACAAGTACATATTTCAACTACTGAGTAAAGCCTCGAAAAGTTGTAAGTTGTTGTGCAAGCAACAATAATGAGGACAATACAAGATATTACATGTATTTATGTCTATAATTCATAGCTATATATTGGATTAAAAATTCACGTGGAGGAATGGGTATCTATCCTGTTTATAATTTTCAACTAAAGAATATATTAAACTAAAGCATCGAACAATTGTAGATTGATGTGAAAGCTCAACAATACTAACCTGTTCTAGTAAAGTATTTTTTTCTAAATCCTAAGTACATATTCTAAACCATTGATGTAAACGAAGGGGAATCAAAAAGTTATATTTTTCATATGCATCTTTCAAAAGGGGAAAAATTAGAAGAGAAGTTTGGCATCATGTACAATCTGTAATGTAACTAAAAAATTTGAAAAAAGTCGAAAAAAAAATAAGCATGTTCAACACAAATAAGCTTGAACACATTTATATATTAAAATCCCAGCATAAAAATAAACTAAAACTAACAAATGTGTAATGTACATACATTTAAGAATTATCACGAATGTACACATCCTTCTCAGGTATGGATGCATCCTCCTCAAGCCCCGTCTCCGACATTCTCTTCCCCACATCCTCTTCAACCACAGTCTTAGGCACTTTCTTCTCCACATCCTCTTCAACCGTAGTCTCAGGCACTTTCTTCTCCACATTTTCCTATAACACATTTGAAATTTGTACATATCCATAAAGGCAAGTACTTACATAATTAAAATGCTAAAAAAAATTGTTTGAAAATTAAAATTAAATGATTAACACATGAAATCGTAGTTTTAAATTTTGAATCATGCAATACCTTTGATGTGCCAACTTCAATATCATCAACCACAAAATATGATGGCATTCCCATAGTGGTTTGAGGCATGGACTTACCCACCAGACCCTGAGATTCGATAAATTATATATTGTAAGACATTTTTCTTTTAAATTAATAATTTAAATGACATTGCAATTTTCATATAACTAAATTTGTTTTCAACATGCAATTATACCTGTGAACTCCCATCCTCTTCAAACTCTCCCTATGAGAATTGCAACAAGCATGCCTAAGTACTGGGAGATGGAATGGGAATATGTGAACAACACAACTAACAATTTTAGAGTTCAATGTGTTCGCATTAATAACAAAACATAAATTTCTTGTACATTGATTCTTCAACAAGGTGTGAAATTTGGACAACTAAAATGCTCATATATGGATATTTTTAAAAACATACATGATTCATCGCATCCAAATTAAAACTTAATGAATCAATTTCCCTATTTAAAGGAGATTCATTTAACAATTGACCAAACTGCGCTTATTGAAGATAACAAATCAATTATTTCTAAAGATACAATGATATGTATCTAGATCTAATTACAAGAAAACTATCATTGAATGCATGAAAAATTTACTAACTATAACACATACCAATCCATTGTTCAGTTCATCATTCATAATTAACTCCCTCCAACCATTGTGGATTTTTTTTTCATACTTCCGTATATATTCTATGGACATGGACCTAATCTCCTTATCTATTTTGTAAACAAACTTGGCCCGAGAATTGTCTTGAGCTCTCTGATGGCTCAAACCAGCATCAACACCATAGAAAAATGATTCTAAATTTTCTTTGATTTCATTCCTGTCCTCCTTGCCAACATATGATGTAGCTCGCATCTCTAAATTTGAAGCAAATGCCCCTGTTGTGAGAGATACCAAAGTTCATGGACGCCTCTGCAATGTTACATTTGGATATGCCCATTTTCGATCATATGTTCAACCTTGAACAGACCCATAATAGTTGGATGGTAGGCTGGTATAATCAGGGTGCATGCCCATAAAAAATTGTAGCAAATTAATGTGGAACCTCATCATTCCACGGAAACTTTCCATATGCTACCAAAAATCTATTATAAATATGTCCCGCAATGTTGGGGTGTTTAAAATACTGCACCTTCAACATCTTTCGCTTTGGACCCTCCTTGAAATTAAATATAGAAATTGCATCCTCTTTTGAAACTCTGCTTTTTACTACTTCCCATTTCTTAGATCCCATCACCTCTGAGTTTCGTCTCCTCATCAAATCTATGAAGCTATCAATCTTTGGCCCCATCTTTTTATATTCATCCATAAAGTTCTGCAAAGAATGCAAAACAATCTCCAATGTTTGCTTGCTCTCTCGAGGGAGATCCAAGCACCTAGAATCATTCTGCAACCTAATTTTAAGACCTGAGCATCATTCGAGGGTCATTGCTTCAGCATACCCTTCCCAAGGAATCTCATCACCAACATCTGAGGGATAGGTGGACATAGGTGTGTAATCTTGAGTTTCTTGATAATTCCCCCTTCATCCACCTTCACCCTATTCACCAACATTAGACTCAGCATGATAATCACTCTCTCTTTAATTATCGTCTCCCACATTAAACTGATCCTCTATACAAAGCCCCATTTGAAACAAATTACAACATTTAACAAAAACAAAAAAACATATAAAACATAAACATAAATACACAAAAAAATACAAAAACAAAAGAAATTTAGCAAACATAATTTGTTATTGTGACGGATTCCCTACATTCTCCAATGTTGGAGTATTTATGTGCAACACATCTAAAAAAGATGCATCCATAGCTCTATTTTGAGCACTCTTTCTGGATGATCTATTCGCTAATTCATCTGATAATCTCCGCATCCCACTAGATTTCCTTTGGTTACTATCTTCCCTTTCCAAGCTACCATGCCTTCTGAAGATAGGGGTATTTGATGTCCTCGGTGTCTCATTCTAAGAATGGATTCCTTTTCCTCCTTCATTTGATAGCCTTGAGCATTTGCGAGGCATATTTGGAGACTCGTATCTCGACATCTCACCTTGATCTATCCTTTGAAAATCCATGAATGTGAAAACATAAGGTATAGAAACATAAAATGAAAATATAGTATATAACAACTTGAAGGCATAATCATTTATAACAACTTCAAAGCATCAAAGACATATACTGAAAAAACTAACAACTATATTTAAGACTATGTACTATGAAGTATGGGGTGGCCTAAATGAGATGCAAATGAAGTGAAAACCTTAATGCCTCCTTGAAAATAAGGAGAAGTAGGAAAACCATAACCAATAGTATTTGACTATTTAATAACTAAGACACATGGCCAAGGTGCTAAACCTATATGGTGTTGCATTATGAATGAAATCTTTTTAACTACAACCTAAAGACTATTACCTTATAGAATATCAAGAAATACTTAACTTTCTATCATAAGATTTCATGGATATATGAACTTGCACTTATTTTCTTATTTGCGCTTATATGCTTATTTGCGTTGATATCATGTTCATGTTGTTGATAAATGAGAACACCAATGCCATCCTTATGATGTGGTGGCTAATAGCACAGGATTGTGCAAAGGGAGTGAGGTATTATTTGGTTAGTGGTGTACATGGTAACTTACGAAAGAATTTGGATATGGTACAATGGGTAAGCAAAGGAGACATCATATAACACTAATGTGTACATTGGCATTTGATCATCTACCATGAACAACACCTACACTTGTAGATATTTTTGAGGATAAAGAGCTTAGAGCTATGATATGCATTGTGTTAGGTAATGAATCAATTGGCACAATTAAATATTAGGAGGCTTATCAATAATTAAATATTGGATTAGTGTCCCTAAACCATCATATCTTTGGGAGAGGGATGAGGACAACTTGAAAAAGAGGCCATGGAACAAAGAATGATCAATAAGAAGATAAGACAAAGCATCAAAATATGAATAGGGAATCTCTCTCAATGTTGGTGCTCTTTTAAAAAAAGTGTTGAGCACACTAATATGTTTTTTATGCTACATATCATATCCATTGTAAGTGTTGTTGTCTCTTTTTGATGTCAATGTGAAATCATGATTATCTCTCATCAAAGGGTATTTGCCACATAAAACTAAAAGCCTAGAGATTTTCTAGTTTACAAAGTTTGAGACAGTTGCTCAAGGATTTGGAAGATGATGTAAGAACATCAAATATAGGAAATCCAATTAGTTTTCAGAATTGATGGGTTTTCATTTAATGAAACTATGTTTAAGTAGGGTGAAAATAGATATTTTCGAATTAGTGTTTTTTTTTTTCAAAATATAATGCATATATTAGTATGTGTATTTATCCTAATGAATATTTCAAAAATCAAGTCAAGTAATTAGAGCCGCATGAAGAAGGGAGATATTTGTTGATAAGTATTAGTATGTATCCTAATGAAGATTTCAAACATGAAGTCGAGCAATTAGAGAAAATAAGAAGGAAGATATTTGTTGATCCAAGGCAGGCAACCTTGAGGCTTAAATGCGGGATCTTTTTCTTGAACAAAGAAGGCAATAAAATACCAAGTTTTTTCACTAGTTTGGGAATCATCAAAATAATGCAAACATAATCTCCAAACTTGGATTTAATACAATATCATTTGAAGAGTACAAAGACATTTTTCTATATAATTTCATTTATAAAATAATAATCATGATTATAACAAGGAGGGTTAAGAGATTGTTATTTGGTTAGATCTCTAATGAATAATCTAGGTTCTTGTCAAGAACACAAATACATGAAGCAATTGGTGTAGCAAAGGAATGATTTGATTCCACCAAAATGAAAAGGCTTCCAACAATGGTGGTCAAATTGGATCCAACTAAAGCCTATGATCGGGCTTATTGGTTATCTTTGAGGTTGATATTGCTCCATTTAGGTTATATGTTCATATTTTCAATTGGGTTATGAGTTGAGTAACCTTTGATTCATTTGCAATGCTTATCAAGTGAATTGGTTATATTTGAGATTGATATTGCTCCATTTAGGTTTATGTGTTCATATTTTCAATTGGGTTATGAGTTGAGTAACCTTTGATTCATTTGCAATTCTTATCAATAGATCAATGTCAATATTTTCTAGCTTTGGAAGAGGGTTAAGGTAGGTGTGCTCTTTATCCCTTCTATTGTTTCTAATTGTTGTTGAGAGTTTGAGAAGGCCATTGATTGAGGCCAAGAGGACTATGCTTTTCAAAGGTAATAATATAGAGATAATACTTTTTTTTTGTCATCTCTCTTTTGTAGATCATATTTTACATAACATGATGGATCAAGAATGGATGTGTTAAAACATAAGGAGATTCTACCTGGATATACATTTCATTATTACAAGGATGAAGGTCAATCTAGGAAAATCCACTAGATTTATTTTATAAGGGTGAGTGATATGGATGTTAGGCTCTATTCTCAAAGGTTTCCATTCCAGGGAATTGCACTAAAGGATAGATTGAAGTATCTAGAATTTTTCTCAAAGCCAAATGATTATGAGATAAAATATTGGGATTGGTTTTAATTGCTAAAGTATGTGTTTGGTGTAATAGATGGTTGTTTAGTGGGGAAGGCGTATTTTGGTGAAATCGATGTTAAATTTTTTTATTTTTTATTGAATGTCTTTCACTTTTATTTGCAAGGGTTTCTTAGAAAGGATAAGGAAAATAAATATAAGATTTGTGTGCTCTAGGGATATGGTAAAATGGGTGATTCTCGTGGTAAAATGGTAAAAAACCATTTTCCCAAAAGAGTTGAATAGGTGGGGTTTTAAAAACATTAATATAGTTGGGAAAGATTTGGGTGCACATTGTGTTTGGAAGCTAATCTCTTATCATATTCTTTGGTGTTAGGTTGTTGCAAAAAACTATGTTGAGCATGGTTCGGTGAAAAATTGGATTAGAATTCCTTCAAATAATTCTCGTAATGTTTCAATTATCTAGATGGATACAGTTATAATGTTCTTTTTGATTGGGATATGGATTGTATGGAAGGTTGGGAAGGGGACACAAGTTTGGGATAAGAGGATACCCTTGGGTTCACCATGGAGAATTTTACAAGTTCCCTATGAATTTAATTAATGTTCTTCGTGAAAAATCATTGTTCTTTCTAAGTCAAATGCCTTATCTAAAATTCACCACTATATAGAAGCATGAGTGGAGGTTATTTTATATAATTGGTATTAGAGGTGGAAATGAGAGGGTTTGAAAACCCTATATTTCTATTTTAATGTCAATTCATGTAAGAATAAATGATGTGCATGATGTTTGGTCTGGTCAAACATCATGTACATGGACAGGGACAAATTCGAGCCATGTCCATGTACATGGACATGTCATGAGAAAATGAAATATTTAATGATAGGCATGTCCATGTACATGGACAAGGCTGAATTAGTTATTAGAATAAGACTTTAAACATAGGGTGTTTTAAACATTTAGAGAATAAGACTTTATATTCAAATCTAATTAGTTATCGGAATAAAAAAATCTCAAGGATTACTGCATATGTTTATGTTTTCATTGAACTATTATTTCTAGACCGTTTAACTGTACCATCCATACATAAATTAAGAGAAGTCTTCGAGTGAAGCTCTCAACACAATTTATCTGATTAACAATCATAAAATATATTGATTTTCTTTAGTGAAATATATGATATCTCATCTTCTAATTATAGATTCATAATGCAATAAACAAGAAAAATAGGTGACTTCATATAATATCATAGAAATATGAAGTTATATGTTCTACCTGAGCATTTGAGATTGCCCATGTACATGGACGGGACCACGAATCCAATTTTTTTAAACAAAATTACATAAGATATGATGTTTTTAAATTGAATTACATAAGATAGTTTTAGAATAAGACTTTAAACATAGGGTGGTTTAAGAATTTAGAGAATAAGACTTTATATTCAAATCTAATTAGTTATTAGAATAACAAAGTCTTGAAAATATTAAGGATTATTGCATACGTTTAAGTTTTCATTGAACTATTATTTCTAGACAGTTTAACTCTACTTCATCTTATATATAGTTTCCTAAATTTAAGTTTAAACCATGTAAAGTATGTGAAACTTTATCCTAACTTTGCCTCGATATGAGGCCAAATAAGATTCCAAACTCAAAACTTACCATAAAATATGAAATGCAAGTCCAAAAATTTAAGAATTTGGAAAAGTTTTATGTTAAATTTGTTGGTTTCCGTGCAAGATTAATAGATTAATAGAAAACAAATTACTATAGTCCCTACCAACCTGAAGGGAAGGGACTAATAAGCTCTGAGTGTCCTTTAAACCAACTCAAAATCAAAATCTACCATCACTAACTCTATGATTTTATTTGTTATTAATTGGGCAACAAATATCTATGATTTTATATGTCATCAATTGGGAAAAAAATATGCATAATTACAAGTGTTATAACCCTAAATTGCACCATACATGCATACCTAGCATCAGGCCATCTTACTTGCTATTTTTTCCAATCCATCATTGAACAACTCTTCTTAAAAACACTATTTTTGAATATGTGTGTGCCCTGCACCACTACTGCACGTGTATGTACACTAGCTGGACCATTACTATCTGCATACGTACACTAGTTGCACCATTACAACCTGTGTATGCTGACAAAAGTTGCAAAAATTAAAAAGTTGGAAGGAATTCGTTGAGATTACGGGCTATTGGGTAGTTTTCCAACTGTCCCACCACCTATAGCCCGTCACCCAACCGAATAACCATCATTTTGTCATATAAAAGGAGGTGTTGGGGTCTCATTCCAACAAGAAGCATGAGAATAGTGAAACTTTTCCCATTTCACATCCCCTCCTTGCCCTAAGAATTTGCATCCACCTTGTGAGTT
The DNA here is from genome assembly GCA_009831015.1 of Picea engelmannii. Taxonomy (NCBI): domain Eukaryota; kingdom Viridiplantae; phylum Streptophyta; class Pinopsida; order Pinales; family Pinaceae; genus Picea; species Picea engelmannii. The sequence continues at coordinate 589,000 of ML778564.1, read as the reverse complement.
TTGATCCAGAATTGTCCATTCTTGCCTTTTTCCTCCATCATAATCCCATACCATTTCCTTAGAAGAAGTGTGAGAGGAGAAAGATACGTGGAAGCACAATTGGAGCTTGGTGAAGAGGATCTAGGACCAGGTTCGAGGAGTAGTTGCCAATCTCATTGTAAGTAAACTTTGTGATTCTAATAAAAGGAGTACTTTTTCTGTCCCGCCATATGATGTCTTCAATCTTTGTGTTTGATTCATGTTTTATTATAACATATAACCCACTAATTCATATATGAGATGCATGTTCGTAGTTTCTTGTTTGTCTTTTTGTGAATGCAGGTCAGCCTTGGGAGGATACTTGTAGTCGAGGAGCGATCAAATGTAAAAGGATAAATACCAGACGCAAATTTTAAGGTAGAGTTACCAGATCCTTTTACTTTGTATTTCACGCATGAATGTGGGGTATAGTCGGGGTATTTGTAAAAAGTAGGAGACTTTTAGACGGTTAGATCTGCCTACATGTTGAACCCTAGTGTAGTCCACAGGGGAGTTTTCCCACTATAGAAGAATTGGCAACCATACTTTTCATAAGTCAGACTTCAATCAGGGAAGAGGTTGATTGCCTCTCCTTAAGGAAAACGTTTCCTAACACAGGCACGCTACTAACACTTAAGCATCCTGCATATGTACGTGGGTTGTCTAAAGGTTGTGCACGTATGTATGCATGCAGACCCACTACAGGCCGTGTACACATCTGTAACTTCTCTAAAAAAGAAAAAACTAACAGTCAGGCTAACAAGGCAGGGAGTACTGGTATGGAAAACCAGAATCCCTTAAAGACTCAGCAACTTACAGAAACTCAAAAAAAAGGTAATCAAACTAATTAAAACACCCAAGAAATATCCCCTAAAAACCCTAGAGGCTTCCCCAGTATAGTATCCAATTCTTCTATAGCAGGAAAACCCCCCTATGGAATACACTAGGGTTCAACATGTAGGTATATCTAACCGTCTAAAAGTCTCCTACTTTTTACAACTACCCCGACTATACCCCACATTCATGCGTGAAATACAAAGTAAAAGGATCCAGTAACTCTACCTTAAACTCCACGCCCAATGTATATCCTTTCACGTTCGATCGCTCCTCGACTACAAGTCTCCTCCCAAGGCTGACCTGCATTCACAAAAATACAAACAAGAAACTACGACCATGCATATCATATATGAATTAGTGGGTTAGATGTCATAATAAAACATGAATCAAACATAAAGATTGAACACATCATATGGTGGGACAGAAAAAAGTACTCCTTTTATTAGAATCACAAAGTTTACTTACAATGAGATCGACGACTACTTCTCAAACTTGGTCTGGGCTCCTCTTCACCAAGCTCCAACTGCACTTCCACGTATCTTTCTCCTCTCGCACTTCTTCTAAGGAAATGGTATGGGGTTATGATGGAGGAAAAATGAAAGAATGGACAATTATGGGGTTATGATGCCAAGTATGCATGTATGGTGCAATTTAGGGTTATAACAACAAGGTAACGTTCATGTCATCCAATTAAAAGTGAAAGTAAGTAGTGTTGAAAGTTTACATTTAATTTTAATGTTTTAACTCTTTTACTTGTGGTTGTAAAAAAAAAATTATAACATTGACTTGGAGTAAAATTATGCGGTTATAAAACTATTTACCCCTCATTTACTCCTAATAAATATATCTCATGAACAAACTTATATATATAGATAAAAAAAATTATTTTTAATGTTATTACTTTTATTTAATATATATTATATAAGGAAGAAAAATCATATATATTATTTTTTAAAAATTAACTTTTTAAAAATTGAATATCAAATTAATTTATTAGAAAAATCTTAATGTTTTTACTTTTATTTAATATATATTATATAAGGAAGAAAAATCATATATATTATTTTTTAAAAATTAACTTTTTAAAAGTTGAATATCAAATTAATTTATTAGAAAAATCTCCATCATGAATAGGAAGAAGGAGAAGTTGAAAATTAAAATATTGAAAACACAGGGACTAGGTGTAAAACAATTGTTTAAATTTTTAGAGTGCTTTCTATTTCTCAATTCAAAATGGCACATGCAAAAAATAGAGGGAGAAAAGCATGTTTTAGGTGTTGGTAACTTACTATTGCTATAATATAGTGCAATGTGAACCATATATGTCTTTTAATATAAGGTTATAATGTAATATAAAAAATGTTAAGAGTTTTATATTAATATGATTGAAAATTTAAACATTCAATGTAAACAAATAGTTTTTACTA
>ML778564.1:566275-586644 GCA_009831015.1 Picea engelmannii | reverse complement strand
TATATATATATATATATATAATATGAGATAAATATGCATGTCCATGTATATGGATAGGGTCAAATCATATTAATGGCAGGTGGCCCCTTTTACATATAACACATGCGAAGAAAGGATGACATTATATCAAAATATTATTTTGCAAAAAAGTACTCGAATAATACACATGGAATAATACTCATATTAATGACAAAATAGCGAAGAAAGGATGACATTATATCAAAATATTATTTTGCAAAAAAGTACTCGAATAATACACATGGAATAATACTCATATTAATGACAAAATAAATTTCATATTAAATACTCATGGAATAACAAGGAATGTGAATTTGGATGCCTAATTCTTTTATTTTATTTATTAAAATAAGTTGTAACCCAAGATTCCTAAGACAAATATGGAAGTCATCCGAAAAGACATTAAGACATTTAAACAAAATTTCATGGGACCATATATTAGAGATGGAATTAAGCATAATGACCAAGTATATACTAATGTTGTGAAGCATAATAGTTGGATATGTGTGAGGGATTCCTGGATGACTTTGACTAGATAAGGGATTACTTAACCCCAATCAAATGGAAAATTGTAAATTGGCATGAAAACATGTAAAATACCATCATAAAGAAGTAATAATGGTGTCATGATATGTGGCCGAATTCGGGCTTGTCCATGTACATAGATAGGGTCGAATTACATGGGCAGGGTCAGGCCACGACTACAATTTTTTTGAACAAAATTACATAAGAATGATTTTTTTTTAATGGAAAATTTTAGAAGAACCTACCTGGATATGTGGACCGATGAAGCCTCCAATTTGAGCCCTCGATGCACCAAGGAATTTTCCAATGCCACCAATGAATCTACTGCAACAGTGTTTGTGAAAAACAAAAATCACAGTTGTGAGAGATCAACATAAAACAAGACAAAATGCGAGCACAAAACAAGACAAAACACAGTAAAATCATAGAATTACCTGCAAACTTAGTAGCTCGATGCCAAGATGCACACCCCAAGATGCAAAGACTCACACCCCACCTAGAACAACCTACCAACAACTAGCAACAGAGTCAGTCTGTTACCTATTACCTGTCAATAGTTTTGGAAAATGTTACTTGTCCGAGAGGTGAGAAATATATAACAAAATGCTCGACTGAGAAATTATTTCGACCGAAAAATCCCTTTCAGTAGAAAGAATATTTCGGCAGAAAGATGTTTACCGCAAGAAAAAAAATATGTCCAGGAAATATTGTACATGATTGTTGAGGGTTCTGTCAAGGAGGCGTTCGATTTGAAGTGTAGACATTCGACTAATTGTTTTTTCGAAAATCCCTATCATTTGGCTGAAAGAAGAAAGATTTCGGCCGAAAAAATGTCACTATGAATTTTGGAGACTCGATTCTCACAAAAATGTTACCCACCTTCATGATTTTACCCCCATGCCATATCTCACTAGGATAAATATTCCCTACGCAAGCATAGTTTGGAGGTCTAATGTGTCTTGCATTCAATATGAGCCCCTTATGAAATTGGTATGGCCTTAAACCCTAAGTTTTTTCCTAACACTATGATCTAGTCAAGGAGACCATCCTTAGTGTTATAAATCTTGAAATGACCACCATGTCTTTCATATGATCCAAAGGTTACCTACATAAGGTCTATATGATAGATTGATCCCAGACAAATGGCCCAAGATCCCTAGAGAAAAATGTTATGGCCTAATACTTTATATTTTTACCATAGAACATGGCCTAGGCCATGAGAACCATCGTTGGTGCACCAAAGTTGAATGAATAAACATATCTCTTTAACATTACCAAAAAATCCATTTATAAGGCCCATGTGGTGTGTTGGGGCTCAGAAATGTCATATTTTCATCCACCTTTCCCTTCATATTCTTCACATTTCATCACCCCATTAACCTTTCATGATACCATTTTCATAAATATATTTGGGTTTCACCTTATTATTTTCCACTTTATTCATTTTAGTATTAAAAGGGAATTTGTGATTAAATATTAGAAAATCGACATGTTTTCATATATATCTCAAAAATGTGTGAGCTTTGTAATGTGTAGGAATGTGTGAAGGATTAATTCAAAAGGACTTCTCGAATACTTCCTCCACCACTTCAATATTTGAGGAGATAATTCAAGCCTATTCCAAGGAGAATATCATGGAGATTTGGTTGGCATATCTTATCCAATATATATGAGAGATATGTGTGAGGATTTGATGGGATTGTATTTTGTAATAATGGGAAATTGGTTGAGAGAAAAGTGGATCTGTAATTATGAGATTGTTATCTTATCTTCAAGGCTCTCATGTATAAAAGAGAGTGCTCTCTCTTCATGAGGGGGTAGTCATTGAGTAGTAATCATTTAGGAGTAGTCATTAGGATTTAAAAGAGAAAGGCATTCTTAGTTTGATTCATGCTTTCATTATTGTTTCATGATTTGTCATTTGATTCTTTTAATGTAATTTGAGATTGATTTACTATTAGTGTGAGCTCACATGTGTCGTCTTGTTGCTCTTCACGTGTTGTTTTTCCTTTGACGCAAGTTTCCATTTCAAGTTAATTTCATTTACGCAATTTCATTTCAGTCGTGTGTTTTAGAAATTCAATTCCAAGTCGTGATGGTTATCTTATCTTGAAGGCTCTCATGTATAAAAGAGAGTGCTCTCTCTTCATGAGGGGGTAGTCATTGAGTATTAATCATTCAGGAGTAGTCATTAGGATTTAAAAGAGAAAACGACTCTTAGTTTGATTCATGCTTTCATTATTGTTTCATGATTTGTCATTTGATTCTTGTAATGTAATTTGAGATTGATTTACTATTAGTGTGAGCTCACATGTGTCATATTGTTTCTCTTCACATGTTGTTTTTCATTTGATGCAAGTTTCCATTTCAAGTTAATTTCATTTACACAATTTCATTTCAGTCGTGTGTTTTAGCAATTCAATTCCAAGTTGTTTGTTTCATCTTCTTGCATTAGCTTAATGATTCAATCTCATTTGTAGCTTTAACATTATATTAGGTTAAATTAGCTTCAATCCTGCATATACTATGCTTGTGATTCATAAGTTTGTGAACTCTTCAGGTTGACAATTAAATGATTGGGCATTTATTTAATGACAATATTTACCACCAACATTTTGGCGTCGTTGCTGGGGAAGTGCTAAACGGATTGAGGTCTAGGTAGGTAGGTTTTTTTTTTACACAGCTTGGGGGAGGAGAAATATTAAGACGAGAGGTGAGAACCTGCATAGGCACTATAGTGACTTTTCTCCAAATCCTTGATTGTTCAATTTTTTCAAGTGTGAATTTCAATTCCTGCAAGTGTGAATTTCAATTTCTGCAAGTGTGAATTTCAATTTATGCAAGAGTGTTTAATTTCTGCAAGTGTGATCTACATGTGTTGGTAAGGGGTCATAGAAGTTACTTGAGTGGAGACTCCTCATGTTCTCCCTGCCAACTACCATGAGCATTTGATTTCTGCAAATGTGAAGAGTAATTGTTTTCTGTTTCAGTAAGAGTGCTTTTATTTAAGTCTTTTTTCATTTACATTTCAGTTTTGGGTGTTGTAAGAATCTCTTTAACAATATGGTTTAACAATGAGTTTAATCTTGGAAGAACTCACTCATATCCTAGCAAAAGTCAGGATCTCCTCTTAGATTAGATTAAAATTAGATTAAAGTTTTGAAGGTGGTTTGTAAAAAATCATCTTCAAAATTTCAATTCTAATTAAGGACAATTTTCAAACACCACCCTAAAAACCCTTAAAAAAAACTTTGTCAATACCAGTGCCAGCCTAAACCACTACTAAAAAGATAAATTATTGTAGGGTAACTATCTTCTTACATTAAGATTTGATTAAGATTAGAATATGATTTCAAACCAAATATTAGATTAAAATTAGATTAAAGTTTTGAAGGTGGTTTGTAAAAAAACCATCTTGAAAACTTCAATTCTAATGACTTTTAGGGACGATTTCAAACACCACCCTAAAAACCCTTAAATGTTTTTTAAGGAAAACTTTGTCAATACCAATGAAAACCTAAACCACTACTAAAAACATAAATTATTGGATGGTAACTATCTTCTTACATTAAAATTTGATTAAAATTATATTACGATTTCAAACCAAAGATTAGATTAAAGTTTTGAAGGTGATTAGTAAAAAAACCATCTTCAAAACTTCAATTCTAATGAATTTTAGAGACAATTTTCAAACACACCATAAAAACCCTTTAAAAAACTTTTAAAGAAAACTTTGTCAATACCAATGCTAGCCTAGGTTAATACCGACCTAGGTTAATACCAATGCTAGCCTAGTTTAATACCGTCTTAGGTTAATACCAATGCTAGCTTAAATTATTGTTAACTCTACCATTGAAATGTTTGACATCATTCTCAATGTTGATATCGTTCTCACCTCCATCTACATTTTCCATGCTATATTTGACTTTTGGTAAACTAATAACATAAATTATTGATTGATACCAATAGCAACAATCCAATCATACCAATGTTAGCCTAGGTTAATACCAACCTAGGTTAATACGAATGTTATCCTATGTTATTGTTAACTCTACCATTGAAATGTTTGACATCATTCTCAATATTGATATTGTGCTCACCTCCATCTACATTTTCCATACTATATTTGACTTTTGGTAAACTAATAAAATAAATTATTGATTGATACCAATAGCAACGATCCAATCATACCAATGCTAGCCTAAGTTAATACCAATGTTATCCTATGTTATTGTTAACTCTACCACTGATATGTTTGGCATCATTCTCAATATTGATATTGTACTCACCTCCATCTACATTTTCCATGCTATATTCTACTTTTGGTAAGCTAATAAAATAAACTATTAATTGATACCAATAGCAACGATCCAATCATACCAATGCTATCATAGGTTAATACCAATGCTAGCCTAGGTTATTTTTAACTCTACCAATGAAATGTTTGACATCATTCTCAATGTTGATATCGTGCTCACCTCCATCTACATTTTCCATGTTATATCCAACTTTTGGTAAACTAATAAAATAAACTATTGATTGATACATACCAATAGCAGCGATCCAATCATACCAATTCTACTCTATCTTATTGTTAACTCTACCATTGATATGTTTGACATCACTCTCAATGTTGATATCGTGCTCACCTCCATCCACATTTTCCATGCAATATTTGACTTTTGGTAAACTAATAAAATAAACTATTTGACTTTTGGTAAACTAATAAAATAAACTATTGATTGATACCGATAGTAGTGATCCAATCATACCAATTCTAGCCGAGGTTAATATTGGCATAGGTTAATACCAATGCTATCCTAGGTTATTGCTAACTCTACCACTGAAATGTTTAACATCATTCTCAATGTTTATATCATGCTCACCTCCATCTACATTTTTCATGCTATATTCGACTTTTGATAAACCAATAAAATAAACTATTGATTGATACCAATAGAAACGATCCAATCATACCAACACTAACCTAGGTTAATACCAATGCTAGCCTAGGTTATTGTTAACTCTACCACTAAAATAATGAAATGTTTGACATCATTCTCAATGTTGATATCGTGCTCACCTCCATCTACATTTTCCATTTTATATTCGATTTTTTGGTAAACTAATAAAATGAACTGTTGGCAGCAATCCAATCATATTCTAAACCAAGTATGTCTATCATATTATTTGCTTTATGTCATCATTCCAATAACTGTCTTTCCAGTAACTAGTTCCAACCATGATTGGGGGTACTTTTCTGCATGTTACTATACCTCTCATGAGTCATCATCTTTCTACTAATAGATACAAGGTATAGGTACTTTTGTAAGGATCACCATCTACACAAGCCAACTTGGTTTATCATAAATTTGTGTATAAAAAATTATTATTAGTCCCTTTTCTTCGGGTTGCGGACTATAGTAATCAGTTCAACTTCTTTGTGTTAACTTTACATGAAAACCAATGCCTTTTTATCATTTTAATACAAAGTTTTCAAGCCTAAGTTTCAAGTTTGAGGCCTTATTTGGCCTCTTCTCGAGGCATAACCCCACCCATATCTTATCTTAAGGCACACATTTGATCTAATATTTTTCTCAGGTGAAGTAATGCTAGAAGTAATTCTAACATTACTTCCTGGCATTAGATGTGTTTTTGGTCCCAACTATTTTCATATTCACTCGAATGCATAGGCCATTTTTATGGCGGTGGCTTCATAGTTGTCACATAGCTCATTGGACACATGTTAAAGCTCATGGGAAGTGTGTCACATAGGTCGTTTTACACATGTTAAATAATATTTTTTATTTCAGCTGACATAGGCTAACACCCACCCCTATTTCAAGTCCCAGAACTCCCTTCCACAAAGAGATTCACTAAACCAACTCTCTCTCTATGAATGCTTAGTATAGTTGAACATGGAATATTATGCTAGCTTCGCAAGCTTGCTTCCATCAAGAGTCTTTGGTTGTAACACCTCAGGTTTTGAGCCCCATATTAAATAATGTATTGTTACATTGTTGAGAGGCCAGATTGCCCAAACAATTAAAACAAGCTAGTGTGCTTAAGAAATGTAATGTTTTGATAATTATTAATAATAAATACATCGTTGGTTGCTAGACGCACAAGGACTAGAGTTATAGGGGGATATGATTCCACAACAGAGGGGGCTTGAGGGGCTAAGTGCTTATTTATTTTATATTACCCATTTTGTGCAATGGGGGAAATAAATTATGTGAGCTCTTGGGGAAAGGCCAAGAGGTTCTTGATCCCCATGAATTACAAAAAAACGTCCTTGGTCTATGGAAGCGGTTCTCCCATTGGCAAATTCTCTCATTCGTTTTGGTCATTCGCTCACTCTCATTACCGTCCCCATTCTTGTGACGTTGTTGGTCACCTCACGAGGTCTTTAACTTGATTGTTTCACTGTTCATCCTCTCTCATGGAGTCTACATTCCATTATTTTTTGTCACCCACTCATCTTTCCTCATTCGCGTTTGGATTGGGAAAGCAAATCACACCATTGAAGAACAACCATGGTATTTTTGGATGTATAAATTGTTGGTGTAATCCAACCATGATTTGAGGCCTGCATGTCTTAGATGATTGGCCTGTGTTCATCTTTGCTCACAGTTACAATTCCTGAGAGTTCCAGCATGGAGATTCTATACAAACTGCACTGGAGCCCTGGAAGGAGAAGGACACGCTTAGGGACTGCATGGCAGAGAAGGGTGGAGTTGCATTTCTCTTGGGTGGTGCAGGTTGGGTAGAAGAGAGCTAGGTACTTGGATTGCTGTGAGTGTTGGAGAAGCCTGTGAGAGCTTGAGTGATGATTGGTTTGGGAAGCCAAGTAACACTCTGGAACCATCCTTGTGGATTCATAGCCCTGGATGGAGGGTGAAATTGTTGTTGAGACTTGGAACAACAATGTCTACGATTGGGTGGAACATCCTTGATCTGCAGCCAGTTGTTGTCTTCTTTTATAAAAGATAAGTTCTCTATATTATGGTTTCCTTTGCTTGTGTATTTATTTCCACTGCATATAAAATTATTATACCTGATATTTGTACCTATAATATGCATTTTTTCTAGTTAATGATGTGCATGGTATATTTTGCGTGTATTTTATGTTGTGGTATGAATCTTGATCTTTGTGTGTATGTATTTCATGCTTCTTTATTAATTAATTGTTATCAAAGATTTGAAATCAGACAAGAGGTGTGTTCTTTCTCTTGGTGTGGCATGCTCGTTATGTGGGAGGTTGGTTATGTTACAGTTATGTAACTGAGAACAATTGTAGTGGTGTTTCCCATATTGGGTGGCTGGGGACTTTACAAATTGGTATCAGAACTTCTGGTTCAAACGTTGGACTGTTACGGGCCAAAACTAGTGTGAATCGAGAAGATTTGTTATCACAAATTTTATATATCTATGCGAATTTGGGGGAAAAAGGTGGAAACATTTTTGTGAAATCCCCCAAATTCATGAACGGATCTGAGTTTGAATGATTCCAGGATTGTCTAAGAAGTTATTGGTTTCGATCTATGGAGTTGCGGAGCCAAATTCAACTTAGAAGGTCGAAAATTTTGATTTTTAATGGTTGCTATAATGCTGGACAGATTTTGGAGAATCAACGGTTGAGATCATGTTCGATCTTGGATCAAATGTCTCGATTCATCCTTGAAATAACTGTAAAAACACGAGTGTTTACAAATTTTGGTGAAATTACCAAATCAATGGTTGGTATTGATTTGGCGATTTTAAAAATGAGGAACATCAACGGTTCGTGTTCATTTTGGATATTTGGAGAGTTGGAGAAAACAAATAGTCAAGATCATCTTGGACGAGAGATCAACGACTTAGATTCACCAGGGATTTTGTCAAAAATTCTAAGTGTAGAAGTTCGCTAGTAAAAATTGTTGACAGCCGATGGTAGGGGATCAACGAGTTGGGTAAAGGGTTGAAGATTGACCAAGGAAAATCTTCGATCATCGATGACAGGTGATCAGGGATCGATGAGTTGGGTGAAGGGTTGAAGATCGACCAAGGAAAATCTCCAATCGTCGATGAACGATGGTTGAGGATCCAAAAATTTGAGTGAAGTTTTGTTTCTGGACAAAGAAAACCTCCAAAGTCCCGAACTCTCGAGAAAATATGGACCCTTCATATTTGGGGACACATGTCCAAATATTAACGAGAGTTCGTAAATTTGGCATTCAACAGCTTGGGGGTGTGGTGGTGTTCAACAGCGAAAACCTCCAAAGTCCCAAACTCCGAAGTAAATGTGGATCGTTCATGTTTAAGGACACATGTCTGTAGATCAACCTATTTGGTAGTTTGACGTTCAGGTGATTTGTGGTGTAGTGTGGAGAAGTCTCCCGAAGTTCCAAAGTTCTGAAGTCCCAAATTTGTGAGGCAGTGGAGTGACGTGGCCTACTGACGTCACCTAGGGTGACGTGGAAAAACTTGATGCTTGCCATGTGTCAGTGTGTCTCATGTTTTTCAAAGACCTTTCGTGACAGTTAGTATATGACACGTGTCACCTATCAGATAGGGCCACGTGTCTATGCCTTATTTTATGCCACATAGAACCCCCTTGGTGCTTAGTTATCGATGAAGAATTTAGGATTTTGCCAATTCGACATTCTGAAGGATTGAAGTGTGATGAAGGAGCAACCCCCAAAGCTCCAAAGAATGGAGTAAATCCTCACCGTTGATCGAGAGAGGACACGTGGCAGTAGATATGATAGTCTAGAGACTTGACATTGTGGAGGATTCAAAGCATAAGTAGTTGGGGTCGAGGACTCCTGAAATCCCAAAGGCTAGAGTCCATATCATCCATTGATTATAGTAGACATGTGGTGCAATATCCCAAGATCTAGAGACTTGGTACTCCGAAGAATTTGAGTTTCAAGTTTCTTGAGTCAAGAACTCTTGAAGGCCAGAGTTAATCTCGACCATTGATTGAGAGATGATACGTGGAGGAAGGAGAGGACCTATAGTATTTCGGCACTCTGAGAGATCTGTGGAGAGGTTCTTGGGAAAGCCCTGAAGCCCAGAGATGCAAAGAAAATCCCAGTTGTTGATTGGGAAAGGATACGTGGCAACAGATCCTACAATCTGGAGACTTGGCACTCCAGAATAATGGAGAGTGTGGGTAGTCTGGAACTCCTGAAGCTGGGAGTCCAAGAGCTCTTGTTGATCGTCGATCTCATCCCTCGATCGATTTTAAACCACATGATCTCAGATATAGTAATTCTAACACAGAAAATAGTCAGGAAGGATTTGGCCCATGGTTTCAAGTCGTGGTCACTTGAGAAAGTGGTTTGAAGGAAACACCTCTGCAGAATTGATTTCTATATCAGCCTAGGGATAACATGGAAGTGTTATTTATATATATTCTTCATGAGTTGAAAGGATATGTAGCATTATTGAAAAAATTTGTTTATCATATGCTTAATTTTGACAAAATGGTCACTTGTACATTTTGTAGAATTAATGGATTTAAGAATATCAGCTCAGAATGATTATTGAAGAAACAAAATAAGGCGAGGGAGCCTCCAACCATGATAAATAGGTAGAAGGCTAGAATACCATAATTGGCAATGCAGAGACAGAATCCAACAGATGTAAGGATCAAGGGGAGCAAGAAACATTGCTAGAAACTATGAAGAGACTGAAAATAGAAGTGCAGAGCTACAAGGAAGAAAATGAGAGGCTAATGAGAGAGAAAAGTCAGATAAATCTTCAAGTGTTGCAGATCTTAAATCTGTTGCAAGGTCAATCCAAGAATGCTCAAAGAAAGAGGAAGAATGAATGTGTCATGAAAGAAGATATGATCGTGGAAGAGAAAGTTATTCCAGAAGTGCTAGCAGAGCTCATAGAAACCACTCACCTCCTTACTCAACAATATATTTTTATGCATCTGAATATTCCTTAGTCAGTCCATAGGTGTCTCCTATTAGGAACCAAAGAAGGAGACATGAGGTGGACAGTTTGCAAGGAGAGTTGAGGAATCTCAGGCCACCATCCTTTGATGGTAAAAGAGAAAGGGAAGATGATATTGAAGCATGGTTTCTTGGACTCGGGAGATATTTCCAATTGCACAACTATTCATCAAATATAGAAGCCATAATTTCCACCTACCATTTACATGGTAATATTCTATGTGGTGGGATCAACTGAATCAATATGAGCATGTTAATGAGAATAGTATCACTTGGAATGAATTCAAGAAGTATTTCTAGAAGGAGTACCCCTAAGAGAATTTTTATGACAAGAAAATGAAAGAGTTGTTTGAACTTAGGTTGGGAAGCATGACCATGGCAGAGTATGAGAAGAAGTTCTTGGTGTTGTTATAAACGATGAAAAGGTAAAGATACAAAGGTTTTTGAGTGGAATTCCATCCTTTTATAAAGAAAATATTCGATATGATGTGCCCAAGACCTTGATTGAGGCCATCAGGAACGCTAAATACCTGTATGAGCAAGGTCAGGGCAAAGAGTCCATGAAAAAATCTTGGAAGGATAAGAAGAAGGATATGTTTGATCGAAGGAGGAAGGGAATCAAACCTCCTTTCAATAGAAATGAGCATAATAAAAATCATCAAGACCAGTATGCTAAGGATGATTCCAAGAAGGAAGACTCCTTGGGAAAAAGGGGAATACCACCAATCCAATGTTTGGGATGAAAAGAACATCACTTGTACAAGGATTTCCCACACATAAATGACAGAGTGAAGATTGTGCACAACATACAAGAGGCTACAACAATCGAATACATGGGAAGGATTTATGTAGCCTTAGATGATCGACAAGCAGAATACCAATCCAACATGATCAAGGTGGAAGGTAAGCTCATAAATTAGTATGTTACTATTTTAATTGATTTCGGAGAAAGTCATTGTTACATTGATCCTAAGCTAATGGATAGATTACATTTGGAGAAAAGTAATCTTGGAAAATCAAGTTTGGTTTAGCTAGCCACTAGAATCAAAAGGAGAATCCATGAGGTGATAATAAGTTGTTCCATAAGTCTTAACAGTGTGAATACTAGTGTTGATCTAAATATTATACGATTGAGGTCTTATGATATTCTAATTGGAATGGATTGGTTGGACAAGCATCATGTTGTCCTAGATTGTCATAGCAAGACATTTACATTTATTGATGGAGATGGAAAACAGAGCACTGTGAGAGGAGATCCAAGACCCATCTCTATAAGGGAGATTTCATCCTTACAACTGAAGATATGTTTAAGAAAAGGATGTCAATTGTATGCAGCCCATGTGGAGGAGACAAAAGATACAAAGGGGCCAAGCCTTGAATATTTCTCGATACTACAAGAATTTGAGGATGTTTTCCAAGAAATACATGGGTTACCACAAAAAAAGGGAAATAGATTTCTCAATTGATTTAGAGCCAGTAGTTGCCTCGGTGTCAAAAACATCATACAAAATGAGCACATCAGAGTTAAAATAATTACAAATGCAGTTGGAGGATTTGTTAAAGAAAGGGTTCATACATCCAAGTGTTTCACCTTAGGGAGCACCAGTACTCTTTGTCAAAAATAAAGATGGAACCTTGAGGCTGTGTATTGAATTTTGACAAATGAAAAAGTCTACTATAAAGAAAAAGTATCCTCTACCAAAAATTGATGACCTCTTTGATCAGCTAAGAGGAGAAATTGTATTTTCAAAGATAGACTTGAGATCAGGATACCATCAGGTAAGAATCAAGGAACAAGACATCTATTAGGAAACCCTTAGAACCAGGTATGGGCATTATGAATTTGTGGCGCCATTTGGATTGTCCAATGCACCAGTTGTCTTTATGTGCTTAATGAATGGCATATTTAAAAATTACTTGGATAAGTTTGTCATAGTATTCCTAGATGACATACTTGTATATTCTAAGTCTGAGGAAGAGAATGAACATCACCTAAGATTGGTATTGCAAGTGATGCGAGAACATCAGTTGTATTCCAAGATGAGTAAGTGTTCTTTTTATCAAGAACAGATCCATTACTTGGGGAACATTATTTCATAATAGGGTATAGTAGTATATCCTGAGAATATTAAATCCATTAGAGGACGGCTAGCACCTAGGAATGTTTTTAAAAGTCGGATATTTTATGGGATTAGTTGGTTACTACAAATGATTTATAACCGGTTTCTCTAAGATTGCTCATCTCATCACTTATTTGCGAAAGAATGGAATGAAATTTGAATGGACACCTAAGTGTGAAGAGAACTTTAACTTGTTTAAGGAGTTACACACTAGTGCACATGTGTTAAACATTGCTGACCCAAATGAAATTTTTGTGGTATGCACAAATGCATGCAAGGAAGGAATTGGTGGAGTCCTCACTCAAAATGGACATGTTATTTTTTATGAGTCCAGAAAGATTAAAGAGCATGAGAGGAACTATGCAACGCATGACTTGGAGCTTGTTTCTATTGTTCACGTGTTGAATATGTGGAGGCATTATCTCATGGGAAAGAGATTTGAATTAAGAACAGACCAAGTGGTCTGAAGTATCTTTTTGAACAACCAACTTTGAATTCCAGACAAACAAGATGGTTGGAATTTTTAAATGAATGCGACTTTGATATCAAGCATATCAAAGGAAAATAAAATAAATTTGTCAATGCACTTAGTAGAAGAGTGCATCTCATGCATGCTACAACTGTCTGTATGCATCAATCAGACTTGAAGAATAGAATTTTAGATGTTGTTGCTACAAATCAACATTACCTACAAGTAAAGGAAAGCTTACAACAAGGATATGTACAACAAAAAGTGAAAGAGCATGAAATAAAGGAATATGGACTACTTATGCATAAAAATAGAATTTATGTTCCTAGTTCCGGAGAACTTAGGAATTTAGTATTAAAGGAGATGCATAATGTTTCATATGATGGACATCTCGGTTACCAAAAAACAATTACAAAAGTAAGAAGCCAATTCTTTTGGCTGGGGACAAAAAGGGATGTTTCTGATTACATTGCCATATGTATGGAATGTCAGAGAGTAAAGGCTAAGCATAAACACCCAGCGGGTTTGCTACATCCATTACTAGTTCTAGAGAAGAAATGGGAAGTAATAACCATTGATTTTATAACTAAATTACCCCAAGACAGCAAGGCAACACGATTCAAACATGGTAGTGGTTGATAAATTGACAAAGGCTTCTCATTTTTTTCCTATAAAAAAAAATCATACAACAACTAATATTGTAGAAAGTTACATGAAGAAAATTGCTAGGTTGCTTGGGATACCTAGGACAATTTTCTTAGACAGAGACACGAAGTTTACTTCAAATTTTTGGAAGGGATTATTTAAAGGATTTGGTACAAATATAAACTTTAGCACAACATGCCATACATATTCATATGGGAATACATAAAGGGTCAACCGAGTAATTGAAGACATGTTAAGAATGTATGTGATGGATAAGCCATCTAAGTGGGAAGATTATCTGCACTTGGTTGAGTTTGCCTATAATAATGGTTATCAAGCTTCATTGAAGATGAGCCTATTTGAAGCCTTGTATGGTATAAAATGTAGTACTCCAGTAAGTTGGTACAACCCAACAGATAAAGTGGTACTTGGGCTAGAGTTTCTCAAGAAAATGGAAGACCAGATGGTTAAGATTAAGCATAATTTAAAGGCAACTCGAGATAGACAGAAGATTTATGCCGACAAGAATAAGACAGAAAGAGAATTTAAATTAGGAGAGCATGTTCTTTTGAAATTAAAGCCCAAGAAGAGCTCTTTGAAGTTTGGTAGTTATACAAATCTAACAGCCAGATTTTGTGGTCCATTTGAGATATTGGATAGAATAGGGTCAGTTGCATACATGCTTGCATTCCCTGATTCCATGAATGTGCATAATGTATTTCATGTCTCTTTTCTAAAGAAATATATACATGATACTAACCATGTTATTGATTGGCATCTGATTCAGGTAGAGATAGAGGGAGACTTTTAGGTCTAGCTAGTGCGAATATTGGACAAAAAATTCAAAATGCTCTGAAATCGAGTTATAGAGCTGGTAAAAGTTTAGTGGACTTGCTACGGTCTTGAAGATGCTACCTGGGAGAATGAAGATGCCATGCTGGTAGAGTACCCGCACCTTTTTGAATAAATTTTGAGATTTTGATCTTTGTTTTGTATATGCACTGAGGACAATGCCAAAATAAGAGGGAGGGGATGTAACACCCCAGGTTTTGAGCCCCATATTAAATAATGTATTGTTACATTGCTGAGAGGATAGAATGCCCAAACAATTAAACGAGGTCAGTGTGCCTAAGAAATTTAATGTTTTGATCATTAGTAATAATAAATACATCGTTGGTTGCTAGACGGACAAGGACTAGAGTTATATGGGGCTATGATTCCACAAGAGAGGGGGATTGGGGGGCTTATAAGTTCTTATTTATTTTGTATTACCCATTTTATGTAATGGGGGGGAAATCAGTTACGTGAGATCTTGGGGGAAGGCCAAGAGGTTCTTGATCCCCACAAAATACAAAAACTTGTCCCTGGTCTGTGGAAGGGGTTCTCCCATTGGCAAATTCTCTCATTCGTTTTGGTCATTCTCTCACTCTCATTCCCATCCCAATTATGGTGTTTTTGTTGGTTGCCTCATGTGTTTATTCACCTAATTTATTCATTGTTCATCCTCTCTCATGGATTATTCACTCTATTATTTTATGTAACCCACTCATATTTCCTCATTTGCATTTGGCTTGGGAAAGGAAATCGGACCATTGAAGAATAGCCATGGTATTGTTGGTTGTAGAGATTTTTGGTGTAATATAGCCATGATTTGAGGCCTACATATATGATATTATTTTCCTGTGTTCATCTTTGCTCACATCTACGAGTCCTGAGAGTCCCAACATGGACATTCTGTACCAATTGCATTGGAGCCCTGGAAGAAGAAGGACTGCCTGAGGGACTACATGGCAGAGAAGTGTGGAGGTCCATTTCTCTTGGGTGGTGCAGGATGGGTAGAAGAGAGATGGGTACTTGAATTGTTTTGAGTGTTGGAGAATCCTGTGAGAGCTTGAGTGATGACTGGTTTGGGAAGACAAGTAACACTCTGGAACTGTCCTTTTGGATTCATAGTCATGGCTCAGGGGTGACATTGTTGTTGAAACTTGGAACAACAATGTCTATGGTTGGGTGGAACGTCCTTGGTCTGCAACCAATTGGTGTCTTCTTTTATAAAAGATAATTTATCTCTATTATGGTTTCCTTTTCTTGTGTATTTATTTCCACTGCGTATCAAATTATTATACCTGATATTTGTACCTATAATATGCATGCTTGCTAGTTAATGTTGTGCATGGTATATTGTGCATGTCTTTTATTTTGTGGTATGAATATTGATCATTGTGTGTATCTATTTCATGCTTATTTATTAATTAATTGTTATCGGAGATTCAAAATCATCAAAGAGGTGTGTTCTTGGTGTGGCATGTCCATCCTGTGGGAGGCTGGGTATGTTACAGTTTGGTAACAGAGAAGAAATGTAGTGGCGTTTCCCAGATTGGGTGGCTGGGGATGTTACATTGGCATTTAGCTCTGCTGAAAAGAGTTTTCATAGTATTTGGCATTCAACTCTGCAAAAATATTTTTTAGAGTCTTTGGCATTCATCTTTGCAAAAATAGTTTTCATTTGTAAGTCATTTCAATCACATTTCAAGAATGGCATTCATCTCTCCAAAATGAGTTTTCAATCTGAAGTCATTTAAGAGTTTTCAAATTTGATGTTTAAGTTTATATAAGGAAATTTAGAGTTTTTTCCATATACACGCTCACACTCTTTGAGAATCCCGTCAAGATAATGTTCTTAAAGGAGCACTATTTGGAGTACTACTAGAGCCATCATTTACAAACGGAAGGAATGGAAAACACAATGGATTCATTCAAAACCACAAGGAATGACAAGTACTAGTACAAGCTTGTTATGAATGTATTATGTATTCTTTTATGATTAATGACAAATTTGAAAGAATTAGATATGTACCAAGGAATACTAATTCAAATTTTAGTTATACTAGTACTAATTCAAACTTTGGTTATACTAAAAATAGTTAGGAGGAAAAAAAATACCTGATCCTTAATAATATTTTGTTTATGTGAAAACTACGTCAGTACTTGGGATAAAGATGGATAACTTTGTGAGCTTGAAGATGGTTGACTCTCTGAGTTGCAGTCCTTGGGAGAAAAATGGCTGACTCTATGAGCTAGAATATGGATGACTCTCTGAGATCGAAAATCAGTATCTACGTCTCTTGTTCTAACCTGCAAAAGGTAGCTTGTTTTTCTTATTCCTTTTCCATTTGTCTTTGTATTTCATAGTTATTTATTAGTTTTATGGAATGTGCATGCATTACATTTGTGGAATGGATTGAGAATATCCCTGTGTATATATCCCATACTATTCCCAATCCTGGCCCTGTATCTGTGCCCTTGTATCAATTCCTTGGTTCCTTCTCCTGGATCTGTATCAATTTATTGGGTTGATATGTGCCACTATTGCTTTTATATTTGGTCTCTTTGCACTATCTTGACCCTATATATATGTATTCCACCCTGGAATACTCTTCCCAAGTTCACACAACAAGACTCAAGTCCCATAAAAATAGAAGCTCCTTCTTCATCCTCCCAATCCTCATGGGCATGACCGAGAGCATAAGTAGGTCATACACATGCTACTGGTTACTACTCTTATATTCTTACGATGTTATTACAAAATACCTTTCCTCTGTAAACTAGTCATTGGATTTCACCTTTCATGACCTCAAAGTGAGCATACCAAATGGAGAGTTTGTCTAGCGTCGCTCTTCTATATCGAAAAAAAACAAAAACTATCTATTACAACATAGTCTATTGATTCACCACCAACATTTCTAATGGTTTTACCAAATATAGATAAAGACCCACCCCCTATACAAGTAAACTTGCAAGAAATACCAATTTCATATCCTTCAGGTGTAAGGGCGAAGCCAAAGAAAGTAAGAGTTTTTCTCCATTCATTAGAGTTCAGCGCTAGTGGAAGAAACACCCCTTCCTACCCTAGTAAATTCAATTTTACCTTGCCGACCCAACACCAACAACTGACCCAAAACCAACAACAGGAACCCCCTCACTAGAGGGAGATGCTTGTCTGAATCTGTTCATCACATATCATCCAAGTGCATTAGCCAGACATACAAGGAACCATTTCCTATTGTTCTATCCCATAAACCACATTCCATCCACCAACATCAGCGAGCATCCACTAGTCATCCAGACATACCACGAATAATAAGTCATTGAAGAAACTCTTAACCCACCATTTGAGGATCCATACCCATTCATTGATGATGGAGACCTAGAACCAAAAGAAAAAGTGATGTCGAGGAGATATTTAGGAATTTTCATTCTAAGGAATCCCTTAATAAGTCTGATCTACCTGCTCAAGGTGTTGAACCAAGCAACTATTGCACAAGAAGGGATGCTAGCCGACAAGTTGGATGAAGTAATAGGTCTTATAGTTCAAAACCTTGGAGTTATATACATGTTTGTATGTGTCATACAATCCCATTCTTGTTCCTTAATATATATTTTCTTCAGTGTCTGGATGCAAAGTCTGAAATCGAGATAAGCAAAAACTCTCAAGCAAACTACACTTTTGCCTGCATATAGGGTTGCATTGATGGACAAAACTAGTTGACAAAACATAATTCCATAGGATTTTACCTTTCACTTTAGAATGGCTACTACTAAGGTATGCAATCAATTGAACCTGTCAAAGGCATGTAGTCACATGAATGCATCTAATGCAATGACTGTAATGTGGAAGCTATGCACTAAATACAACACAAACCTAAATTTGGAAGCCATGCATTGTACCATGGGGCAATGAGAGGGCCTACAAGGAAATTGGACTCAATCTTGATCCACGTGCCTTCCTTCAATCTTCAAATCCCAAAAATACACATCATATACTTATTTCTCCTTTATATTTATTGAGTCTATCTTCTGCTAGATAACGTAAACATGGACAAAAAGATTATAATCTGAAGTTTCCCAGTGTATTGTATTTTTCCACGTATAATTACAATGTCATAGACCAACAAATTCTTCCACATATAATTGTGATGTCATAGACCAACAAAAAGTAGCAATTTTATTGTCTTGCACAACCTTCAATAACAAAGTGATTAATCAAGTGGAATTGATATGTGAATACAAAATTGATGTCACTTCAATATTCTGTCAAGAGAGAGGTTATCCATGAAGGTGGTGACGACATCTATTTACAATTGTATTTTTTTTATTTTTTAGTCGGTCACTCTAAAAGAGTTGGAGTTCTAAAAGATTTCTTTAACCACTAGAAATATTGTCAACAATGTGCACACTTATATATATGAAGCCAATTTTCATTCAAAATATTTAATTCAGTATAAAACTAAACTCTAATCTTCTTAATTCAGAGTATGTTTTTTCTTTCATGGCATTTCCTAGTCTTACTATTGATAATATTTGATATGCAGCTACCGCTATTGATAATATTTGATATTCAACCAACACTATATCATATATATACTCATCATGTGAGACCATGACAATCGTAGTTCACTACTTACCGCTATTGATAATATTTGATATTCAACCAACACTATATCATATATATACTCATCATGTGAGACCATGACAATCGTAGTTCACTACTTAATTTCCCATAGCTATTGCATTCACCATGCATAACAATCAACTTGCGAGGATGAATGATGGCAAAATCTAGACGAGCTCTAGTTAACTTGTGGCATGGTTTGACTTCAACAATTTCCAATAGTATTGTAGTTGCATAATGAGAAGCTAGGATTCATTTGCAATTGGGTAATGAACCCTTGTGAATGCCACTATTGAATCCTTAGATCAAGGTATTCTAACTGCTACCACAACGCTAACTACACCAACCATCAATCAATGGAGAGAGTGATATTATTAATAGCTTTGTATATCGTTCACTATATATGAGAGTGTGAAATAAGATATCATAGTTGTGGAGGTGAGACTCAAACTTACACTCTATGTATACAACCTAGCAGTAGCGATATAGATACAAGAAATAGCTCCTCTCTCACTTATTTAAATGCTTTACTCATGGTGGCTAGGCTAGGGATGAACGACCTATCCTTCGCGGTTGACACAATGATAATGATATATAATCGTTGGAAGTTTCGCTTATGCATTGGCAACCCTAATCATGGGTATCAGGGTGATGATTCACCTCTATGTTCCTTTGCACTCCATCTAGTGAAAGCCACAATGGAATGGTAGTATTTATCCTACTTACCTTGAACCCGTAATCACTATTGCTAAGTGAAATGTGGGTTGTCTCTCCTTCACGGATGATAGAATAATGTCAAAATACACATATGGCATGCCCTTTGCTTACCTTGGATACTTTTAATCACATTCTTAGACCCTCAAATGAAATACTATTTTTCCTTCACGGTCGATAGAGTAATGGCATCATAAAATAGTGGGACCCCTAATAAATACACTCGATACCCTAATTTTGGTTGTGAAAGTGAATGCAAATGGCCCATTATGTGGTTAATAGAGTGATAGGAATATAATTATAACCCTATTCACTAAGTTGTTGAATTGTCAATACCCCTCTATAATCCTTGAATGAATATTTCTCCACAATCTATGTGTGATATGCAGTGCCCTAATATTATTTCTTTGGCACAATTTATGCTAGGGTTTAATGCCTTTTCCATAATATCTTGAGTATATATATATATATATATATAT
>ML778564.1:534042-565633 GCA_009831015.1 Picea engelmannii | reverse complement strand
ACTTCACTTCAAAGCTATCATACTTCTACTACTCCCTAAGTATCAAATCCTAATTTAATATAAATACACACACATCATGTTTGTGTGTGTATAGCTATATGCATGCATGTGTGTATGTGTACATATATGTTTGTGTATGAAAACACATGTAGGTATGTGGTGTATATACATACATACATGCATACATATATACTATGGAATACATATTCCTCAGAAATCCAGAGGCTTTGCAACATAGGGCTCAAGATCATTACAACAATATACTCATTAAGAGCTCAGCATGTCACTTGCGGGAATTGAACCTAGGTGGGGAGGATAAAAATCATACCTCCTAACCAACCAAGATAGATTCAATTGATACACATGCACACACACATTCTACTTGTTCACTTGGGTTGGTATAATTCCCAAGCAAGACCCCATTGTGCTTGTATTGTTTATAAAAGAGGTTACTTTTGTTGTTGGTTGGGGCTTCTACCACCATCATGGATCAAGAAGAGTATTTGAGCATGTGGGAATTCCAATCGCTAAAAAAAATTTTGTAGCATAACATTAAAATGCTTGATCTTATTCTAATGGAGGATGGAGGTGTCTATTTATAAATTTTCTTGGAGCCAAAACTAATCTACAATGAAGAACCACTTCAATATGTACAATACCTATAGGTATGGAAAATTACCTTTCAATTAAGTGAGTTGGTTCAATTGGTATGGGAGCCAATTGAACAAGAAACTTCCTTAAGAGACCATTTCATTGAATGAGTTGTAAAATTTGCCAAAATAATATTGCAATAGTGACTACACAATCTTTTAAAGATTCAAGGTGCAACTATGTACCTCATAAAAGGATGAGTAAACAAATCTTCAAATAGTTAAATTAAAAATCAATTTTTTATTTTATTGTATAATTGAACTTTCCTCCAATATTTTAGATGTGATTTATGATGCCTTCAACCAAAATTAACAAAAATTACTTAAGTGTCACAAGTAGGCAAAATTTGTATGATAACAGTTCTTGGTATCGAAGATGAATAGCAAAGGAGCCACACTAAAGAGGAGTCTTCACCTAGTTATCACGTACACCTCAATATCATGTTTGCATGATTTGTGTTTATGATGAGCACTAGATGAACAAGGATAAGTTGCATAGTAGCTAGTCCCTGCCATAGGTTAAATATCACCATTATCAACTCCTCACAAAATACACAAAATTACGCTGATAGAAGGAAGCCTGCACACCTGTGGAGATGATATTTAGCTCGACTCACACTAACTTAGTCAAAAAATATTATCATCTGGCATTCGAATAGATTCTCTAAAATTATCATGATGATCTTTGTTGGTTCATTTGTTAGCTATGAGCACCTTAATCTCAAGGATGGGGTTGAAATCTTGTTTCAAAAATTAAGATCCAAAGGATTTTTTTAAAAAATTACTCTCATGCAGAGATCTACCATCACCTAAAGTTTATTAGGTCCATCACCTAAACTTTATTAGGTTCCTCTAGTTAAAATCACATCGATTTGTTTTATTATCAATTATTTTCCTTTCTTGAATGGATATAGAGATATGAAACCTATGTCCAAATCATAGATCATTTCAGCTTATGTATTTTGAAAATTAATGCAACGAGAAAACCAATACCATACTAAAAGTGAGAAAGTGATCAAGGCATTGCTAGCTATCGAGCTTCATCTGTTCAAATTTGGAGGTAAAATTGGGGTTAAGCGATATAATGAATCATTATGTGTAGGGTTTTTGTCTCGAAGGAAAAGATGAAGTCAAACAATATATATGAACAACAAACAATGTTGCATGTAGTGTTCTATTGTGAATAACAAGTTATTTGTAGTTTAGTCACAAATTTTTAAGAAACATAGAGTAATTTCACTACAGATTATTCACAAATTTTCAAGAAAAATAGAGGACAAATTTTAGTGTATTATATTCACATTTTTCGAAGGTAAAAAGAGAACAAATTCTCTACATTGATTTTGTAAATCAACAATCACTTCTAAGAAATATGTATATATTCATAACAATTTATTAAAACGAACCTAAGAATTTTTTTTAAGATCTCACTTTCAACAATTATTATATTTACTTTAATTTAAAACACAACAATTTTACATGAGATATTACATAATTTATTCATTACACAAAATTACCGTAACCTAGGGAAATTGAGGAACACTTGCATGTCAATTGTCGATAACTATGTCAACTTCACCATGCCTTTGAAACAATGGTTGTCCAACCGTCAATGAAAATGACACGCGTCCATAAGTATAGAATCCCAAGTAATATTATATTTAAATGTGATTTGTTGTCCATGAGAGATTTATCCACGTGGAAGTTGCACATGCATGTTGACAGCAAAGGAACTTCACCCCATAATAATTATCCAAACAATTGGAATTATTACTCCACAATATTCATTTCTCAATTCCTCTGTTGGAGCGGGTTTGTGCCCTATAAAATTAACAAAGGATTCAATTCAATGAACGCATGTGATCCAAGTGGATATCGGTGGCCACCCACCTATTCCAACTGACTCAAAATGGTTTTCTAACAACTAACTATATTTAATAGTTGTTCGGTTCCTAAACTTTTGGGGCCATTTTGAGGGCCTAAATGAAGTTTTTTCAGGATCGATCACCTAAATTACATCCAATGGCTCTGATTGATCCCCAAAAATGAATGCCCTCGATGATACCTTTCCAATGAGATATCATGCACCCAAAACATAGATCATATGCCAAAGTTACGCCCTCGGGAAGTTGAAAAACCAAACTACCCAAAACGGGGTCCACAAAACTGTTAGCTTTCATCTTCCGGGGTTAGGGTTTTGGATTTTATTTATGTTAAAAAGGCCTTGGCGCCTCATTGTAACAATTATCTTCTTCTGAATGCGAGTATCCATCAAATCTCTTCTCAGAGATAAGTTGCCACCATTCTAGTGAGTCTTTCACTTTGTATTTCTACAGTTTTGTATATTTAGTTCATTATTAGAAATTGTGTATTATTGTATCTTTGTGTTTATGGTTATATCTCTGATAAATCTCTGTTATATTATTGGATATCTGATATATCTATGTACATTTATTTATTATATCTCTGCTCTCATTTCATGCCGAAAATAATTCGGATCAATGATATCAGAGGAGGCTAATCTTGATTGTTTTTTCAGTGCATGTCCCTGACAAGGTCCAATTATAGCAAGTTGGGTCTTGAGATTGTCTCTCTTGAGTAAAATCTCTCTTGCACACCCAAGAAACCCTCCATGGCAGAAGAAAAAAAAATGACAGAGAAGACGATTTTATTAATATGTTGCTTGAGCAAGCTCTCATGCGACAGAGGGACGAAATGATGGAAAATGTTTCCCACATCCTTCAAAACCTGCTGATAACAACTGAAAATTCTTCATAAAGAGACCACTTTGGAGGAACCTCTCCTTTCAAGGTACAAGTTAATTTTTATATTCCTGTATTTGAAGGACAAATAGATGCAGATGCCTTAGAAAAATGGTTAAATATGCTAGAAGGTTATTTCTTTGTTTACAATTTTTCTGATAGGGAAAATATCACCTTTGCACTCCTTAAATCTCTCCCCATGTCAAACATTGGTGGGAAACTTACTGGGAGAAAATTTCCAGAGAGGAGTCTGGAATATATGGGGCCGATCCCACTTGGGATTTTTTTTGTGGATGCGGTCAAGGAACAATATTACCCTGTTGGTAAATATGATGACCAGTATATGAGATGGACCACGCTTCCTCAAGAGAGTGGCCTATTATAGAACAAATTGTATGTTTGGAAAATCCCAACCTAACCACAAAATCAAGTGCTAAAACTAGGGACTCCTACACCCAATGTCACCTCGATGTAGGTCCCGCACTTCAAGGGTCACTAGGTCACACTTGGGAGGCGATCCGGATGAACTTAGGGAGAATGAGATGGGGATGGATAGAGATATAAGTGGATCCCCTATAGGTCAAATCTAAATGGATTGAAATGTGGGAAGAGATGTCTTGTAAGCCAAGTGATTGTTTCCCAAAAGGTATAATACTTCTTCAAATGATTGTACCTCCCGAGACACAAGAAAATCCAACTTGCAATGATATATGTTAGTATGGATCAGAAAGTTAAGCTTGTTTTCCCTACTTTGCAGCAGTATATGACAATTTATATCAGAAAATAAAGCATCTAAATCAGCATACAAATATCTAAACTAGTTAAGCAAATCAACAACAGATTAGCAATGAATATAAGCTGAAAATGGCACTTAAGAGGCAAGAGAAGATGGTCATTGTAAACATGTATTTTCTGCAGAAAATTGCATCCTTATGGCTATATCTTTCAGTCACTTATATCATCAAGTTACACCATCAAAATATGCCAACAATTAGCCCAAAATATGCGCCCTATTTAGTAGAGTAAATGAGCAAAATTTAGGAGTTAGTCTAGGGTTAGTTTAGGAGTTATGGTTAGTAGTTTATCTAGGTTAGATCAACCCTAATAGTTGTAGGTTCGGGTTTGTAACAACAAGTAAAGTAGTGGGAGAGAGGGGACGCCCTAGTAGGGCAAGACTCCTCTAAATGAGGCAAACTGATCCAAATGGATTGAGGAAGGCCTAAAAATTAAAGTTATTGGAATCATACGAAACTAGCACCATTGCGTCGGGCTCATCGTGCCAATTCTGACCATATATTTGTTTTTTGAAAATGGACACTGTATGTAAAATTTATTGTGTTCTAATCGATTTCCAAAACAGGAAAAAAAGTCAACATTCAATAGGTCGTACTATTTACATGCACAGTACGTCATGATGTGTCAGGTGACATCAACATGACATCAATAGGGACATGTGGTAGAGGTCACACATGTCACTCATTTTTGGCATTTTCAGGCTGAGTTGGCACAGTACAGATTTGACATGTGGACTATATGGATGTTGATGTGGTAGTTCATACGTTGACGTGGCCCAATGACAGTAGGACATGTGGTAGTATGGATGACAGGTGGTAGTGACATGGCACTGATCGATCGACTGAATGTATAGTACAACAAAGTGACATGGTGCCAAGTGGCAGACTCCATGCATGACATGTGGTGTACAGTGTTGATTGGGAAGATGCGTTGGCAAGTTGACGTCCAATGGGAAGTTGACTGTGTGTATAAAGGCCAATCCATAGGTGACATGTGGCCCAATCACAAGGCTCCATGTGGCACCCCAGAAGTGGCCAATGTGGGTCGGTTCAAAATTTTTTTGCACCTCTAGCGGAATTAAAGTCCTGACCTTCGGGCATGGGAAAGAATCTAACCAAGAAGCACTAATTGATCGGGCTACATGATGAGGCTTAACCCTTATATGACACATTAGCATTTTGTTGTGGAGATTGCAGAGGTTTGGGGATAAGCCTTGGTCAGTGGGGGCTAGCCCAACCGATGAGGGGCCATAAACCAAAGCTAGATCAGAGTTTAGGGTGTGGATAAACATTTGGGGGTTGGACCCATGGAAACCCACACAACTAGGTGTCAGATGACTAGGGGCTCGACCCGACTTCCAAGCCACGAGGAACTAACCTCCACCTAGGCCCTGGACACATGGCATGCCCATATGACCAGGAGCCCGGAGAAAGGGGGTTGGCACCCAATTTGCCAATTTTTGGGTTTTTAAACTATATTATATGGATTTTAATAATTTTAATGATGATTTTGGTGGATTTTGGCCATTTTTGGGGGATCTCGAGCCCTTTTTGAGGCCAAATCTTGGGGGCAAGTTGGGAGGTGAACCTAAACTCAAATCCTATATACACCACGGGTTTTTGAAAACATGAAGAAGTTCAAAGACAACAGAATGATGAAGAATTTGAAAGCTTAATCCATTTTTATGTAGGGAAGCCATTGAGGAAGCGAATTTTGGAGGCCATTTCCGTGAGCTATGCTCAACCTTTTTCAGTTCCGTCAGTTGTGTTGGATTCTTGAGGTTGAGAAGAACACATCCAAACAAGTTTGTAATCCATTTGAGATACCTCTAATGTAATTTTTCAGGATTCAAGATTAATAATAAATCCTCCCCCACTAAGACAAAGGCCCAAGGACGTAGGCAATCTTGCCGAACTCGGTTAACAATCTTGGCATTATGGTTTGTTGTTATTAATGTTTACTTTATGTTTTGTATTATTTATGATGGTTGTAACATTCTTTCATTAATATCTCCTTCATCATTTAAGTTTTTGAATGGTAATTTAACACATGCTTAAAACTCAACCAAGTCTTTTAAAGATCATTTTCAGATCAAGTGGTATCAGAGCAGGTTGACAATTGGTTGTTTGAGTTTTCAGGGTTACCAGGGAAAACCTAAGTCGTGGTGAAGGAGAGATTGTAGAAGGATATCCTTGGACTGGATCGAGAAAGAGGGCATCTCAAAGTGAGAATATGGCATCTGAAGAAGGAATGTCTCACAACGAGATAGAGTTTCAAAAGACTTTATTCTCCATGTCTGAGATGGTAAAGGTCTTACATGATGATTACTTGGAATGGAAGAGGCATTTTCAAGGGGAATCATCAAAACAAGACAAAAGTGAAGAAGGAGAGGAACCTCCTAAGTCTCCTCCTTCACCTCATTCATCTCCATCATCTTCTTCTTCTTCTTCAAGTACAAGTTCAACTTCTACTGCAAGAAAACATTCTCATAAACATAAGCATGATATGTCATTACTTAAGCTTGATGTAAAATTAGAATTTCCCATGTATGATGGGGAAGTCAATGCCGAGAGTCTTGATAACTGGGTTAGATAGATGGAAGTTTATTGTAGTGTGCAACAAATCAAATATGAGGCAACCCAAATCAAATTGGCATCGCTTCATCTTGCAGGTACAACACTAATCTGGTGCCAGAGTAAGTTGCAACATGGTACTCAGCAAGTTGGTAATGTATTTCCATCATGGCAATATTTTTTTTTCACTTAGAAAGAAGTTTTATCCTTTAGGTTATAAGGAAAAGGATTTAATTGAATGGCAAAGTCATGAACTAAGAAAAGGACAAACAGTGCAAGAATACATGGATGAATTGCGTAAGATGGAATGAATGTTAAATATTCCATTACATACACAAGAAATTCTTATGAAGTATATAGGAGGTTTACCTACACATATTTGTAACATTGTGTTTATGTTTGGACTTACTAATCTTGATGAGGTTTCTGTTCAAGCAACATATATTGAGACAAGGAAAATAAGAGTTGGTGTATTAGGGGAATCGTCTTCAAGGAAAGAAGAAAAAAGAAAGGGGAATGGAAAGAAATCAAATTCAACAATCGTAAAGGAAGAGAAGGTCTCTTGCAAGCATTGCAAGAAACAAGGGCATGATGATGAACATTGTTGACAATTGCACACAGAGAAGAGATCGAAGTGGTTCAAAGAGATGAAAGGGAGGAAAACAGTTGCAACAACAATATGACCAACATACTTGGGGTATGATTCAGGTGATGAAACTAATATCACAACAGTTGGTTTGTCAGGTAAAATTGGTGATGGATATGATTCTAGAAGTAAATTGTTTCATATAAGGGTTATAATGAAACATACTAAGATCGATACATTCATAGATAATGGATCTCAATATAACTTAATTTAAGAGGAAGTGGTTAAGAAATTGGGATTAAACACTAAGGTGCATCACAAACCCTATTCACTTAATTGGATAAGGAAAGATCATAAATTTCCCATAACAAAGCAATGTATCGTAAAGTTTGCAATTACATCTAAGTATATGGATGAAGTTACATGTGATGTGGAATGGTCTTGGGAATCCCTTATTTGTATGATCGCAAGGCAATCTTCTACAGGGAACAACATCAATATCACTTAACTAAAGAAGGAAATGAATATGTTGTACATGCTCATCACATAAAATAAAATCAATCTCTTCAAACAATGGAACAATTAAGGAAGGCAACTTATGCAAGAAACACACCTATAATTGTGCCAAGTAAAGCAGTTGATCTTAAGAATGAACATGAGATGGTTGTAGAATGGAAGTTCAATCATACTTTTCTTCAAGATAAGCTAATGTTGTGCAAGCACATCAAACATATTAGTCAATTTGCAGTCATATTTTTTATGTTATCACTGCTAATGTTGTCTACATGGATGGTAGTGGATTCAGGAAGATGTGAACAAGTTCAAGTGGATAACAATATGCTTTTAGTTGTCATGTTTTTTTTGTAATTGATTATGATGCGACATGTGCACATGACAAAGTTTAAAGACAATGGAAAAGTGGGGAGGCCTATTCCACACTTGATGATTGGTTAATATCCTTTTGGAGGACCAAAAGGTCTTAGTGAGGATGTGTGATCCAAATGGATCCAGGAAGGCCTAAAAATAAAAGTTCTCGAAATCAGACGAAACCAATGCCATTGTGTTGGGCTCGTCGTGCCTATTCCATCCATATATTGTTTTTTGAAAATGGACACTGTGTGCAAAAGTTGTTGCATTCTGATCAATTTCCCAAATAGGAAAAAAAGTCAAAGTCAACAGTCAACAGTCAACAGGTCATACTGTTGACGTCAGCATGATGTGTTAGGTGAAATCATCATGACATCATGATGATGTTAGCAAGTACATGTGGCAGCACCAAGAGGTGACATGTGTCACTCATTTTTAGCATTTCAAGTTGAGTTGGCACAATACGGATTTGACACATGGACTGTATAGACATTGACATGGCAGTCTGTATGCTAACATGGCCCAATGATATTCCAACATGTGGGAGTATGGATGATAAGTGGAAGTGGCGTGACACTAACCTAGCGACTGACTGTACAATATGGTAAGGTGATGTCGTGCCAGGTGGCAGGCTCCATGCTTGACACATGTCGTATGATGCTGACTAGGAAGATGCATTGGAAGGTTGACGTGGTGGTCCACTAGGCAGTTGACTATGTGTACGGTGGTCAATCCAGAGGTGACACATGGCCCAATCACAGGGAGCCATGTGGCACCCTATATGTGGGTAATGTGTGTCGATTACAATTTTTTTTTGCACCTTCGGCAGAATCGAACCCCCAACCTTCAGTCATGGGAAACGGTCTATCCAACAAGCGCAAACCAATCGGGCTACACGATGGGGCATAACAACTATTCGACACATTAGCATTTTGTTATGGAGGTTGTAGAGGTTTGGGGATAAGCCCTGGTCGACGGGGGCTAGCTCGACCAACCAGGGGCCATAGACTAGGTTTAGATTGGAGTTTAGGGAAAGGATAAACATTTGGGGGTTTCACCCATGGAAACCCACACGACCAGGTGTCGGATGACTAGGGGTTCCACCCGAATTCCAATCCACGAGGGCCTAACCTTTTCTCAGTCCCTGAACACATGGCGTGCCCATATGACCAAGAGCCCGAAGAAAGGGGGTTGGCACCAAATTTGCCAATTTTTGTGTTTTTAAACTATATTATATATATTTTAATGCTGATTTTGGTGGATTTTGGCCATTTTTTGGGGATATGGAGCCCTTTTTTAGGCCATATCTTCAGGGGAAGTTGGAAGGTGAACCCCAACTCAAATCATATATAAACTAGGGGTCTTTGATAGCATGAAGAAGTTTAGAAACAATAGAATGTTGAAGAATTTGAAAGCTTAAACCATTTTTATGCAAAGAAGCGAACTTTGGAAGCCATTTCCATGAGCTACGCTCAACATTTTTCAGTGCCATTGGTTGTGTTGGATTAGGTTGAGAAGAACACAACCAGTCCAATTTGTAATCCATTTGAGATAATTATGATGTAATTTTCCATCATTGAAGATTAATAAGAAATCCTCCCCCACTGAGACAAAGGCCCGGAGACGTAGGAAATCTTGTCAAACTCCGTTAACAATCTTGGCATTATGGTTTGTTGTTGTTAACATTTACTTTCTTTTTTGTATTCTTTATGATGTCTGCAACATTCTTTCATTAAGATATCCTTTGTCATTTAAGTTTTTGAATGGTAATTTAACACATGCTTAAAACTGAACCAAGTCTTTTAAAGATCATTTTCAGATCACAAACCAACTCCAAGCAAGATATCTTTCAAAAGATAAAAAATCATGTTTCCCAAGGCAATGATTTTATATATCCAATGAAAAAATTAGATGACTAGTTCCTTTACTATTGGGTTAATGGAGTCAAATAAATGAACTAGAGATGCTACTTACTTGGGCATGTAAATCCTCTTACTTCCCAAGGCAAGTATCTCTATTTAGGGTTTAATAATGAGGGGTGTAAATCCTCTTACTTCCTCAAACAAACCCTTGCAACATCAATGAACTTTAAGCAATAAATGATGGAGACTAGAGTGGGGGTGTAAATACTCTTACTTCCCACTTAACTCCTAACAAAACAATCCTTGACTTGAAAAAAATGATATCATAAGAGTAAAACACCATACCAAAATCAAGAAAGATGCTAAGATAATCCACCATAAAAGCTAGAAATCATTTCTCTAAGGCTAGAACCTTACTCCNTTACAATTGGAATTTTATGTATTTTATAGTCATAAAAGTTTATCCATCCCTTTCCCATATATTTTTCATATCATTCCTATGGGTTTTATGTTTCAATAGAGAATTAGATATGTACAAGTTTGATGTGATATCTCATGTGGAGTGTTAATCTCTCACCTAATATTTTGATTTAGACAATAATAACATATGTGACTCTTCATATGTCATATGTTTCTCTTTGTAAGTTTGAAAGGTTAAAGTTAGTTTTTATCCAACCATTAAAGATCTAATTAATGAGGATATTTGGTTAATTTGTTCATTTATTAGACTATGTATGAGAATTCATTCTTTTTATTAGAATGTTCCATCAGGAGAAATTTGGGATTTAAAATGGGTCTCTTTAAGAAAATAAAAAATAGAAGTTAGAAATTCTGGACAGAACGAAAGAAAACTACTTTTTTCCCACGTATTTTCAATTTATCTCCTTATACATTTACTAAAAGTATCAAGCATACGTACATTTTTCATCCAATGAGTACCTAGACTTGATACTTAAAAAAATATATAAGAGATAAAATAAACATATATGAAAAAATGTGTTTCTCTTTTCTAAAAATGCATTTTTTCATGTATTTCCATTTTATCTCATGATAGGTTTATTAAAAGAATCAAGTCTGCATACCCATTGGATGTGTAATTTAATTCAAAATCCAAGAGTTCCCGTGCTTGATACTTTTAGTAAACCTAAGAGGAGATAAATTGAAAATATGCAAAAAAAATGTAATGTTTGCCTCAGATCCACTTTCTTTACCTTCTAGGGTAGTTTTTATGAGCAAGCAGAAGGTGTGGCGATGGTTTATATTGCCCATGGTTGTGAACCTTTATATGGAACACTTTGAAAGGAGAGTTCTTGACTCTTTCCCATTAAAACCCAAAGGTTGGAGAAGATACGTCAATGACACAAATTTCCTTTGGCCTCATGGGAGTAACAACTTGGATGATTTCTTCAATCATTTAAATTATCATCATGTGAACATTAAGTTCATAATGGAAATTGAAAAGGATATTAGGATTTTGTTTCTAGATATTTGCATCACCAAGAAAAAAAATGGTTCCCTTTTGCATGAGGTCTACAAGAAACCTACACACATTGATAGATATTTTCATGCAGATTCACACCATTTTCCTTTCCTAAAGCTTGGAGTTCTTAACACCTTATTGACTCGAGCCTTATGCATTTTCGATGAAGAGCACATGGAGCTAAAACTAATTTATTTAGTAGAATAACATATATTCAAATATGTAATATGAATTTCAGATTTCCCACAAGGCCATGGAATTTTGACCATATATAGGATATCACTATGCATGAGATGATGAACCCAACTATACTCGTATGATTAAAATTTCATACTTATATGAAAACATACACAATTAAAGTTAGAAATAATACAATGTTGCATAATATTTATACATTGTCATAATTTTTGCTTGAAAATATAGCAAGGAGATTTTCCAAGGGAGATTTTCCAAGAGAGATTTTCCAAGGGAGATTTTCCAAGAGATTTTCCAAGAGATTTTCCAAGGGAGATTTTCCAAGGGAGATTTTCCAAGGTCAAGGAGATTTTCCAAGAGATCCCTCTCTAAGACATGTAAAGTGGATGAAGTGGTTTGGGTCAAGACTCAATGGGCATAGGATTCATGACATACAAGGGGTCATAGTGTCTCATTCATGGGTGCCTTTGTAGAGGAAATGTGGTACATTTTTCCACAATGCACTTTTTCCAAGCCCATTAATTTACATTCTTTTATTCTTTCATAATTTTAAAGAGAGGTTAAAGGTCACTTCCCTGGCATGGTGACCAAATAATGGAAATGTCACCCAAAAACACCTAGTGGAAATGAGAAGGCTCACTCGTGATGAGACCCCCTTTCTCTCAGCCATGCAACTGAGAGCCATTACCATGGTTTGGTGACTAGATGATGAAAATTTCATACCACTATATCTTCATGGACATGATAGGTTGGCTCGTGATGAGACCTCATATCCTTCAACTAACCTTTTAAGCATTCTTTATTATATTGTGGGTCCCCTTTACTCAAATATAAGTGTTTCACTGCCTTCTTGGGTGATCCCCGAGTGAAGCATATGGAAGGTTCATACAAGGATTTTATCATTTACCCAACATCAATCCCTCTGGGCCTTCAGCCCCTTCTTCTCATAGAATAAGGGACAACCCCTTCTTAGGTTAGTACATCCTAAAATCCCAAGAGATGAGGAAATTGAGGGGAATAATGATGGAAAGTGGTAAGTATGGTCAAGAACGGTACGATGGAATGGTGGTAGCTATCCAATGAAGAATAACTTCTATTAAATAAATAAAATAGGCTAAAACAGTAAGACTATAGAACTGAAACAACTTGCTCGAATGGTGGTAGCTATCTATGAGAAGAGATGTGGCTGCTATGCACATATGTCTAAGAAGAATGATTATAATGAGGGTCCAGAGGAATTTTTAACATTACTCCTGAATTCCAAAACCCTAGACATCCAAAAACCTAACCCTAGGAGATGAAACGCCAAAAGTTATGTGGGCCCCGATGGGTAAGTTGGTACCCCAACTTCCCGGGGTTGTAAATTTTTCATACGACCTCTGTTTTAGGCACATGATAGCCCATTGGAAAGGTCTTTTCGATAAATACACATTATTCCATCAAACTCTAAATTCATCTACAGTTTGACTGTGGCAAGCTAAAAAAACATTGTTTAGGGCCCCAAAACGACCCTAGAAGTACTAAAAGATGTACTGACATGAAAACTTCCAAAATAAGCAAGTTGGATTAGGTGGGAGGCCACCAATATCCACCTGGAAGATGTGTAGGTCTTCAAACAACCCTAGAAGTGTAGAACCCACAATTACAAAGAAGTACAGAAGACCATGTTGAACTAAAAACTGTCAAGAGGAGCCAATTGGAATAGGTGGGTGGCCATCAATATCCACCTGGATCAGGTAAACAAGAAAATCGTGGATTGAAAAAAACCCAGGATGATATCAAAGGAGTTGAAATTATATAATCTATATAAGCATGTAAGAAATAATTTAAAGGAGTTTGAAATTTGGTAATAAAGATATTACAATTGGAATTTTATGTATTTTATAGTCATAAAAGTTTATCCATCCCTTTCCCATATATTTTTCATATCATTCCTATGGGTTTATGTTTCAATAGAGAATTAGATATGTACAAGTTTGATGTGATATCTCATGTGGAGTGTTAATCTCTCACCTAATATTTTGATTTAGACAATAATAACATATGCGACTCTTCATATGTCATATGTTTCTCTTTGTAAGTTTGAAAGGTTAAAGTTAGTTTTTATCCAACCATTAAAGATTTAATTAATGAGGACATTTGGTTAATTTGTTCATTTATTAGACTGTGTATGAGAATTCATTCTTTTTATTAGAATGTTCCATGAGGAGAAATTTGGGATTTAAAATGGGTCTCTTTAAGAAAATAAAAAATAGAAGTTAGAAATTGTGGACAGAACAAAAGAAAACTACTTTTTTCCCACGTATTTTCAATTTACCTCCTTTTCATTTACTAAAAGTATCAAGCATATGTACATTTTTCATCCAACGAGTACCTAGACTTGATACTTAAAAAAATATATAAGAGATAAAATAAACATATATGAAAAAATGTGTTTCTCTTTTCTAAAAACACATTTTTTCATGTATTTCCATTTTATCTCATGATAGGTTTATTAAAAGAATCAAGTCTGCATACCCATTGGATGTATAATTTAATTCAAAATCCAAGAGTTCCCGTGCTTGATACTTTTAGTAAACCTAAGAGGAGATAAATTGAAAATATGCAAAAAAAAATGTAATGTTTGCCTCAGATCCACTTTCTTTAGCTTCCAGGATATTTTTTATGAGCAAGCAGAAGGTGTGGCGATGGTTTCTATTTCCCATGGTTGTGAACCTTTATATGGAACACTTTGAAAGGAGAGTTCTTGACTCTTTCCCATTAAAATCCAAAGGTTGGAGAAGATACGTCGATGACACAAATTTCCTTTGGCCTCATGGGAGGAACAACTTGGATGATTTCTTCAATCATTTAAATTGTCATCATGTGAACATTAAGTTCATAATGGAAATTGAAAAGGATAATAGGATTTTGTTTCTAGATATTCGCATCACCAAGAAAAAAATGGTTCCTTTGTGCATGAGGTCTACAAGAAACCTACGCACATTGATAGATATTTTCATGCAGATTCACACCATTTTCCTTTCCTAAAGCTTGGAGTTCTTAACACCTTATTGACTCGAGCCTTATGCATTTTCGATGAAGAGCACATGGAGCTAAAACTAAACTATTTAGTAGATTCATTTGAAATGAATGGATACACAGTAAACCAGATTGAGGAAGCTATGATAAATGAAATAGGATCCTATGTGGAACAACGAAGTGCATGTCAAGATATGAAAAGGTTTTCTCTATGTTACATCAAATGTCTATCTGATAAACTATCTAGAATCCTTAGGAAAGGTCACATTTACATGGATTTATCCCCCATCAACACCATAAAGAATATGTTAGACTCAACAAAGGATCAAGTCAATCCCAATCTACATAAATGGGTTTATGCTATTCCTTGCTACTATGGAAAAGTCTACATTGGAGAGACAAGAAGATCGATGAAAGTCATATTTAAGGAGCATGGTGCCGACCTAAAGTTGAATAGAGTCCAAAATTTATCCCTCATTGAACATTCTTGGAAAGCTATCCACAATGTGTGCTTAGATAATGCTAGAGTTGTGGCCAAACTGGATAACTATGGGAGGCGTAAAGTAATGGAGGATTTAGAAATCGAGTTGAACCATAATAATATGAACAGGGATGATGGTTGGAATTTGAGAAAAAGTTGGATATTTTTTCTTGTTGACTTAAGACACCATTAAATGTTACTTGACTGTTGCTTGGACTTGTGATATTATTATTTTAAAAAAAATACACAGTCGATCTCTCACCAAGAGGATTTCAAGGGTCTTGACATCTATTTAATTGTTATGTATTTTATTATTCGTTTTATTTCTCGATTGCTTATAAGGGTGATCCCCAAGGGGATAGAAACACATTGGTTTCTTTGTATTCTAACAAAGAGTTCTTTCTTTTTTATCATAATATTTTTCTCCTGCGTCTTTACAATGTTCAACCAAAAAAATGTAGTTTTCTTTCTTTCACTCCAATACTATTCACCCATGGGGTTGACATCATAATCTTAAATCCTATTAGTTGATAATAAACATTTGAGGAAATTTTAGGAAATTTTCTTGAAAGGCTCGTTTTAGACCTAAATTCCCCTTAATACATCTTGCATGAACTTACAATATAACTAATTCACTTAGAAAGATTCATTCATTATCTTGGAGTGTCATGTTGAGATTCTCCATTATTTATCATACTACATTTGAGTTTATTTGTTGACCTAGGCCAACAAATATGGATATCCTCTACAACTAGAAAAAACCAACTATGAAGTGAGAGAATTCTTGGTGATTCAATAGTGGGAAATACCTATGAATTTCCATAGGTCTATACTAATTGGGTTTTGGACTAATATTTAAATAAGTAGGTTTAGTTGATAATAGTAGGACATATGGACATATTCGATTAAGTAAAGGCCAATTGCTTAGATGACAACCTCCTCTAGAGTGTTGTTTAAAATCAGACATTGACAAAGCTATTGACCGAAACCCAAGAGAAATAATCATTAGTGTGTTCCTCGAGATATTTATTCTTGCAAGGTCAATTGGTAAAGATACCAATAACACAACAAACTTCAAGCAATAGAAAAATGAGGCAATTTCCACACCCCAAGTGAAGACTATGTGTAATATAACCCCTATCACACTTATAAAATAAAGAGAGTGACCTTATATATATATATATATATATATATATATATATATATATATATAAAAAGTAAAGAAAACAATGATAATGATGGAGTTGTTTCTTCTAGGAAATATATCAAAGTGAAAAATGCCTTTGCACTTCCCCTCATTTCAAGGATGGTACCCAGGGTAAACCCTAGATTCTTCAAGGCACAAGGCTAGGTCAATAATATGGCTCAAAGCCATTATAACAATATACTCTTTATGAGATCAACATGTCACTTATGGGAATAGAACCTGGGTGGGGATAATAACACTCCATCCCACAACCACTCGAGCTAGACCCAATTGACAAAACATATGATGGATTTACAAGGTATTAATAAAATAATAATTATCCTAGACCCATATTAACCTAATATCTATTAAGCACTCAGAGGGATTAAATCCCTTGAGGTAAACATCTTTACTCAAGTTTTTGCATTCTAAAAATTGTTTGGATTTTATCCCTCTCAACAACTCATAGATTTACGACTAAGACAAACATAAGTTGGTTTTCTAAATATCAATCATCTAGTGGTGTAAGGGGACTCATAGGTTTCCATAGGATTCCTAAACAAATTTTTTAAAGGTTCACTAGAGTGAGAAGCTCCAAGGTCATGGAAGCTACATGCACTCCTTGATTGTATGGGAGAAATCTTTGTTGGCAAAAATCTAGGACATTACTTTCCACAATATAAGGATGATAGTTCTCATAGTTTCATACAAAACAATTTTCCAAAATGGATCTACCAAGTTAGTATATGACTTTATTGATGCTTTAGAGTGGGGAAGAAAGAATTTGGGATCTATAAGGTTGGTCTATGTTAGATCCTAGAAAACCACATTGATGACCCATAACTAAAAATCATATATTTCAAGGCCCAAGAAGTGGAATTTTGGTATCTTTTACCTTGAGTAAATATGTCCTAGAGGTATTTGCAACATTCTATAAGTTGATATTTTTTCATGAGAAGGTTATACCCTGAACATGGTCATAGTCCAATTATTCCTTGCAAATCCAAGTGGAAACCATGTCAGTGCATCCAGATTCAACCTTGTGGAATTAGTAACATGTGGAAATCCAATACAGACTTCTAGAAGCATAATGAATGCTCCAAGAGGGTTCTAAAATCCTAAACATAACCCTAACTCTAGCTATAAAAAAAACAACAAAATGAGGGATAATGGTTCACATTATAGCCATTCTTGTTGTTCCATAATATAAGAACAAGTATGGGGGAGATGATAATAGAGAAGAGATAAACATGAAATTTGTAGAGGACTATAGAAAACCATAATGTCTCATAGCTTCACAGTAAGCTTAGGCAATGGTATTATGTAATGTAATCTCCCTAACACAAGAGACAAAAGCCACAATCCTTCATTTCTTATTAGTTTTCCTATAATAGGTTTCTATGGTAAAATCTTGTGCTCCAATGTGTGTCTTCCTTATTATTTCTCTGCTTTCATGTTAGAGTTGTTAAGTCTATGGTTGGGGTGTTTTTTTCCTAACATATCACTAAAAAAATGAATAGAAGTGTAAATGAGCATAACTCACTATTGTTCATGTAGTCGTGGATCTATTTTGGTGCCTAACAGTGTTGGGGAAATCTGTCCCGAACAAGCTGCGAATGGTGCCTATCATTTGCCAGGAGAAACATATTCGTACAATGCCAAATTGGAGCTGTTGGGGCACAATTCGGAACTAACAACTGCCATCTGCGTTACGAGGTTTATAAATTTTTCAACACTTCCGTTCTCTCGCAGACGCTGCAAAGAGAAAGTCCTGGATTGCCAGGTATCTTATTTCATATTGTTTACGATGATAAGGAGTATATAATGGTTCTGTAACGATTTCATTTTCGTGAACTAAAACATAGCCAATTTACTGGAATTTCTTGTGCAAAATTGCAAATTCGCAGAAACCAAAAATGGGAGCAATCTCTCGACGTCACCGCAGCCGCAGCCGGGAAAGGGCCCTCCAGCATCTAGTATTTTCTTTCACATAGTTTGCAATGATGAGGAATATATTTGTTTTGTAAAGATTTCATTTTGGTGAAATAAAACACTATTTACTGAGATTTCTTGTGCAAATTCGCAGAAAGAAAAAATGGGAGCAATCTCTCGCCGTTACCGCAGCCGCAGCCGCAGCCGAAAAAGGGCCCTCCAGCATCTGGTAGTTTCTTTCACATAGTTTGCAATGATGAGGAATATATTTGTTTTGTAAAGATTTCATTTTGGTGAAATAAAACACTATTTACTGAGATGTCATGAGGAAATTTGCAGAAGGCAAGGTTCTTGGGATAACTCTGGGCGTAATAGCTGCTGTGCTTGGATTAATTGCAACTATAGGCCTTTGGATGTGGTATTTCTCCTCTCGCCTGAGACGTCGGGACCGGATTTCTGCAACCAAAGGTACGGAAATTGTTGTTAAATCTTTCGGTGTTAAGGATCTAAGATGCAGCTGAATTGTGTGTCTTGTGAATTGTTCGCCTATTTCTTTACTGCATGAATAAATAGATGCCCTCATGTTATTATTTTTTCACAGAAGTTACCTTATCTCGAACTATAATCAATCCCGAGCTCATTTTCAAGTACGATATTTTGAGAGAAGCTACTTGCAATTTTAAGATGGAGAACAAACTTGGCGAAGGTGGTTTTGGATGTGTCTTTAAAGTGAGCCTTTTTAACATTTTATTCCATTAATTTTCTAATTATTAAGGGGAAATCATACATGATAAAATGAGTTTTGATTAATGATCAAGTATAATTAATGAACAGGGGATTCTACCCAACGGCAGAGAGGTTGCAGTTAAACGACTGAATCTAGGTTCAAGGCAAGGCGACGCTGAGTTTCTGAACGAAGCAAATCTCATCAGTCGTGTTCAGCACAGGAATCTAGTGAAATTGCTTGGTTGCTCCGTTGAAAGCTCAGAAAGACTACTTGTTTACGAATACCTCCCAATCGGCAGTCTTGACAGGCTCTTATTTGGTCTCTTCTCGTCCTTGAACGACTTAACGCCGCTCATGTTCGGTCTATTCTATTAGAGTTTATTTGTGTAGCTTGTTAATGTTTTAATTCTGTCCGAGGCATTGATTGCAGATACAACAAAACGTCATTTACTTGACTGGAAAGAGAGGTATAAAATCATTGTTGGAGTTGCGCATGGGTTGGCATATCTTCACCAGGAATCCGAGATTCGGATCATTCACAGAGATATTAAAGCAAGCAATATTTTACTGGATCATAAACACAGACCCAAAATAGCAGACTTTGGCTTAGCCAGACTCTTGGCAGAAGATCAGAGCCACGTTAGTACAAGAGTTGCAGGGACTTTGTAAGAATTCTGTCTATCTTTCTGTCTCTCGAGGTCCCTAACATCATTTAATAAATTATAGTATAACATGAATCAATTACAATTCATACACCTGAATACGGATCATATCATTTTGAGACGGTGAAAATTATTACATATGACATTGTGCAGAGGCTACATGGCCCCGGAGTACGCTTTACGTGGACAGCTGACAGAGAAAGCAGATGTATTTAGCTTTGGAGTGCTTCTGCTTGAGATTATCAGTGGAAGAAAGAATCAGGGTTCGGCTGAAGACATGGAGTTACTCATCGAAAAAGTATGGTCCATGTGGATCTCATCTTTGGAGTGGAAATTTTCTAAAATCTACATAGTATTATGATCCCTTACTAACTAAAGGTTTATGTTTTGTTGATGTTGTCCAATCACCAGACATGGAGATTGTATAAAGCACAGAGAGCTTTGGAAGTTATGGATCCTACATTGGAAGGAAGTTATTCGTGGGAGGAAGGGATTCGAGTGATTAAAATTGGTCTTTTGTGTACGCAAGCAGCTGCAGCGTTGCGGCCTTCAATGTCCCGGGTGGTGTGGATGCTGACAAGTGACGAAGAACATCTTTTGTCGCCCACAAAGCCTGCTTTCATAGATGTGGAGAGTGTGGACGCACCTGACCTGACACCTCCCGATATCCATTCTGCAGCTGCTGCTCCTTCATCTAGCGTTCTGGAACCCAGGTGAAAATCAGCCAATGACCCTGGGGATTTCTCATGTCCTTATATTGTAGGTCAGCCTTGTCTTCTCCCTCTATTACACTAAACACGCTGAAACAATCTTGACTGAGGCAACTGGGGATTATGGATGTCAAGAATTAAATTTTAGCAACTTCACTGATCAAATCAACAAATTCTCCATCAAATCAATGCGGAGCTAAGTAACCGAGCTTGAATGACCAGTCTTGTATA
The DNA here is from genome assembly GCA_009831015.1 of Picea engelmannii. NCBI lineage: Eukaryota > Viridiplantae > Streptophyta > Pinopsida > Pinales > Pinaceae > Picea > Picea engelmannii. Next base: position 544,914 of record ML778564.1, on the reverse strand, counting down.
GGGTTGGAGTTTGTATAGGGTTGGAGTTTATTCAAGGTGTAGGGTATGTAGACTCCGCGAAGCTGTTTCATACAACCTGTAGGCATGTGAATTTAAATATGTACTTTCCTGTATATAATTCCAAACAAAATATCTAATATCTCTAAGCAATTCAATACATAACTCTTAAGTAGTCACTAGTTCCATGTTTTTAAGTCTTTTTGGGAAGAATATATTTTCATAGAATCAAGCAACCATTCCAGCTTTCAAAATAATGTTTGTATCTCAGATGCGCTATTAACTTTATAATTTCTTCACTACCTACGGGGTTGGTGCAATTTATGTTAACATCAAAATATACATAAATTACAATTCATGTGTACATGTCCTTTTGCTCACTTCAAAAGTGTGGTATTAAATATTAGTATCTCATATTCTACTGATTAAGAAGTAGTTCATATCCTGATTACTATTGAAGACATATTTCTTTGGAAAAGACATTCACTTCATTTCCTAATTTTAAAAATATGACATCATAAAACCAAATGTTTGCTTAATTTTTATTCCAATATATATATATATATATATATTGGAATAAAAATTAAGCTTTGCATAATTTTTAACATACCATCCCATATTTCTAGTTACGAAGAAGTAGCTCATATATATGAGATAGAGACATTTCGTTACGATGAAGTAGCTCATATATGACATTTTTGGTCATTGTGAATTGTTCTTCAAGTGGGTGGCATGAGGTTAAAAAGAAAATAAAAAATGGATAAATGATTTTTTTTAAAGTGTAAGAAATGACATATACATTAAACATCTAAAGATTTGTTCTCTTTTTTAAGCACCTAAAAAAAGTGACAAGAGAAAGTTATAATTTTTTTCCCAAATCACCATCAATACTACTAAAATATATCAAAAATCTTTTTAATACTCATCTATAAATGTACAAAATCTTTTTAACATTCATCTACACCGACCACTTTTCTTTGGCAAGCATGCCACCTAAGTATATGAAAATATATCAAAAATATTTTTAATACTCATCTATAAATGTACAAAATACTTTTAAAATTGATCTACACCGACCAATTTTCTTTGGCAAGCATGCCACTTATTTGTAAATAACAAAAAGGGTATTTTCAAAATAATATGGCTTTATATGCATTGTAGTAATAAAGTATTGATTCATTTTTCTCCATAAAAATATTTTTTATGTGGAATAGCTTTTACTTGAGAGATGCTAAGGATGTTCCTAAATCACAAATCATTCATATAAAGAATGAAAACATTTTTTTCTTATAATCTCCCATATTAAATTTAAATTTCAAAATATTTATAATATAACTCGAATTAGTAACTTGTTAACTCATAAAAATTAACCAAAACTATAAAATTAAAATTTAACTTAATAACTTGTTAATTCATAACATTCCAACAAACTTGGAAAACTTCTTAAAAAATAATATACATCAAAATAATTCATTTATATTATATTTATAAAAAAATGTCACTTAACAATTTTGTTGGTTTTCCTCTCTAAAAATCAAAGAGGAAGACTATTCTTGATGCTTTGATACAGATGAAAAACCATATAAATATCCCTGAAATCTACTCACACTAACATATGTGATTAAAATTGGGACTTGTGTCCACAATGTGCCTATTGTTTTATCCTTCAAATATATCTAGTATTTTTAATACTCAATCCTGCATGAAATAAATCATACTCTACAGAGATTACTTGTCATGTCGTTCTTGAAGATGTATACAGATTGGAAAGCCTTTAATCATGCGAGGAATAGGAAAGTACGAGATCTTATCATGTATCAGTGCCTCCCATCTATACATATAAAACACAATTTTAGCAGATTCAACTCATTTGATTCGACTGTGATAAAGAATAAATAAATTCATACACAGAAACTTGCTAGTTGATGTTACGTTATTTTGTACTATTTGATTTTCTCCTCAAAATACTTTAAGAAGTTGGTCCAGATTAATCAGGAGCTATTTTGCTAGAAAAAACTGTCTTATCTCTCATGCTCTAAATGAAGTATAAAGAAGGAAAACAAGGACCTGAATTTGGTGACAAAGTTATGAAGAAAGAGGGCCAACTCAAGTTTTTCCAGATGCATTCCTGGATAGAGCCTGACACCTCCTCCAAAAGGCATAAATGAGGGGTTCTTTGAGAGCTCCTGCAAGACAAAATATTGAACTAAATTAGACACAGAAGGTTACTAACAGAATTTGGGTTCCTAAAAACATGAAGCTATCGATTTCATGCTAATTAATTACTTGATCTTGCAGATGGTGTTTCCAACGCCATGGGTCAAATGTGAGAGCAGAAGAATGGTACTTGTTGTCCAAATGGGTGCCAGTCAAAAACACATACACTATCCAGATGGGTATGCAACCTTTGAGTAGCTAGTCCTATCACTACTTCCTCATGATCACCTCATTTCCCCACCATAAACTTTTTAATGGATCAAATGAAATTGTTTTTATATTGAATTGGAATGTACTAATGCAATTAAAAAAAAAAAGTTGTCAAGAATTGAATACACTCTTATACATGTGCTTCCATCACAATTTTCCCCTTCAAGAAAAAGCATACACTAGCAAGCAGATTCCAAGTATACCACAAAGGGGGTCATCTAGCATAGTGCTCAATCTTGTGGCTAAATTCGGGTGTTGTTGCAACTCAATTGTTATTATTCTTTGGCCATTCGATTCAATCTCAAGAAAAAGCATAATGAGGTCTTTTCCCACCTTCCTAACGAGCTCCTTTATTTCTTCTCAAGATTTTTCTCTTTAATAAAATTCATGGGACCTATGGGTAGTGATTTCGATGCAGATGCTTGATGATGTTGCCTCCTCATCATCTTCTTTAACATGAACAACATCTCTAACTAGTTATTATATTGGACATGACTAACTTCGAGACGTTTTTTCTACCAATCTTTCTTGTTTTCCATCACTCTTGTTCTTGGCAATAAATTATAAAGACTACCTAAAGCTAAATTGACACAATGCGATCAACACAATGCCATCCTTGAAAACCCTTTCCAAAATTATGATACTTTAAAAAAAAAGGTCACCATGAATAAACTATTGTTAAATCTATGCAAATGAAGGTCATTTTTCTACAAAATGTCCTTCATAGAATCCCAAATTGATGAATTTGCAAAAAAAAAGCCAATGAGAAGTCATTAAACGAATAGATCAACTCAAGGGAAAAACAATGTATAATCTCCACTACAAATAATAAACTATTGTTAAATCTATGCAAATGAAGGTCATTTTGCTTCAAAATGTCCTTCATAGGAATCCCAAATTGATGAATTTGCAAAAGAAAGCCAACGAGAAGTCATTAAACGAATAGATCAACTCAAGGGAAAAACAATGTATAATCTCCACTACAAATAATTCTTAAGATGAAGATGTACCATGGGCTCAATGACTTTCGTTTGACTTAAAGTTTAAGATTAAACTTATATTAAATTTATTTTACAATTCATATTTTATCCAAAATATCCACTTTTCCAAATGAGCTCACTACTGAAACTCAAATCCAAAGGTTTTTGAGATGCATTGGGTATGTCAGTGAGTGAGAATCTGATCAATTGCTCACCTAAAACTCTCACTATTTAAGAGCATTTAAGAAATAGAAGATGAAGTCTAAAAAAATGCTACTAACTCCATTAAAAATCGAATCAGAGTGTTTGTTGTGTCACACTAGCGATTCGTAGAGGTATACTGATTTTACAAACAGAGTCTTCTTACCATTATGCAATGCATTATTATTAAAAACAAATGGTGCCTAACAAGCTGCGAATGGATCCTCTAATGACTTAACCTGCCCGAAGACTTAACCTGCCCGACGAGCGCGCTATAACCAAATTTAAATTTTGAATGTGCAAATTGGCCGAAACAATTCCTCCAGGAGGTGGTTGCGCTGGGGAGTGGTTGTGCTGGGGAGAAAGCATTGGAATAGCAATCATGGCGGAAATGCTTCCATATTCATGGCTGTGGGCTTGGTCTGTTTCGTGCTCGGGTTTTTATTGCTTCAACTCTACAAATTAGTGTGGAGGCGCTTCCATATTCATGTATTCGTAAATTTTTGTAAATATTTTCGAGGAATCGAGGAATTCGAAATATTTTGCAGACTTTTGGTTGGAGAGTTGAAGGCCATCACTGCTAGATATGAAGAAAACATGTGCAGCGACGATGCCAAGGCAAGTTCTGCTCTTTTCTTATCCCTAAACTATCTATCTATGCATCATCGCCTTTAGAAAGTCATTGTCAAAAAAATTCTTCCTCTGTATATTGGCCAGCGTACCCAATTGTTGGACTTATCGCCTTCCAAGGAGACGGAAGAGATTTGTTAGGCGTTTGGCCATTTCTCCGATGCTCTCCTCTCCGATCCCATCAGAATCCCGGCTACCCAACACGGCCTTGGTTCAGAGTCACTGGAATTTTACCTCTCTCGCTCTCCTCCCAAATTGAACGGATTATCGCAGACACCTCTTCCTCTAGCACGTGCTTGAAGGACCCGATTCTTTTGGCACAGTTCTAACACTCTTATTTTCCTCCATTGATCTCTGTTCATCATAAACAAGGTGTAGTAGGATGCTGCAACATATGCATTCAGCACGTACTGTGCATCTGTATTTTCTTTCCACATAATTGGCATGTCCTTGAAGAAACTGTTGTTCCAAATATGGGAGATTTTTTGTTTAAGGAAAAGTGTTGGTTGCCTAAGCGTTATTTGTATGGCTTGGATGTACTCATCTTCTGATAGATTTACCTGTGTCAAGAAGGCATCATAGCTCATCATTTCATCAAATCCTCCTTTTTCTAGAAATGAAAACAAGGATTTAGATTTCTCAACAACAACACTATCCTCTAAACAAACTGGCTCTATTATTCCTGTAGCTCTCATTGGCGGAACGGGAAAGTTGTATCTGCAATGCGATCTTTTTTCGTTTTCTACAACTTCTTATATGGTAATGTCTATGGACTTTCGCAAGGTCTGGTTCCAAATGATCTGTATTGCATGTTATGTATTTATCCATAAATTGTTCGATCTCTGAATTTTTATCAGCTCCATAGATTGGTACACCCTCTATCCACAATAGTGTGTGGTCATGCTCATTTCCCCTATTCTCAAATTCACTCACAAAAAAGTAGTCCGATATTTTTCCAAAAAACGTTTGTTCATGGCATATCAATTGTCTCAAAGAATTTATTCTATGTCTATAGTATCGAGTACATGTCATTGGGTCTTTTCTTATGAGGTAGTCAATGTCATTATTTTCCAGTGTATCAGTTATTTTTTTACGTTTCCTGTTACTATGCAGGTCAGAAACGACAACCACCAATGGATCCCAACAATGCTCTGCACTTGTAAATGTGATGAAAAATGTTGGCGTCCCCAATTGCCAGATCATTGCAATTTTTTTTTTTTTTTTGTTGCAAATAGTCAGGAGAGGTGCGGATGTTCTTGAAATCTATGTATCCAATATCAGATTTCAGAATTTTTTCTAGGTTTACTTTGTGCTTCACATCCTTGGCCAACAAATTTCTTCCTTGTAACTGGCCTTTTCTTATTCAGACCCACATGCAGGACAAAACTTGCTTTATTATTATGCACATTGTTTTGAAAAACAAATTTTTTATGTGATAGGAGAAGTAATCGCTTGAATGTAGTAGCTCCCATCAAACTATTTTATGATAACTCAATCGTTCTGTAATATCAGTGCCATGTGGATCTCCGTAGAATAGTGTTGGAAAGTTCATTTCCTCAACGAATTTGTCCTTGAATATTCCAAGTGGATGTTGCCCCCTCGCCAAGTGCGATTTCGACAATTTTGTCTTGCAAGTCACAAATGCACTGTGAATCAGTGAATCCATGGACCAATGTTTTAGCAGGTGTTTCAATCTCTGATTCATCACTTGTATTAGAATCACTATGATTTTCGAGAGTCTCTGCAAAGTTGCCATGTTCTTCTGCGAGAACACTGTTCCAGTTGGCATTTATACAAATGTTCTTTGGTTTGTACAGGGCCCTGGAATATAATTCCTTTAATGATTTCATAACAACATGCACCTGCACTTTTCTTGTATGATACACATTTTTGTATTGCAATCGTCTTTTCAAAGCCACAACGATTGTAATTGTATTGTTAATGAATTGTGGCAACGCTTTTTGCACAACATCTAGCCGAATAGGCACATTAATAATTGATCCTGTTAAGCCCATCTGGGGTCGCTTATAGCCCCAAGGTCTGATTTGAGAAAATGCAATTCGTAGAGATACAAGTCTCTCCTCAAGTTCCATAAGTGCACTTACATCTGCTAGTGGTGTATTACATCTTATTCGGTCAGGGGTTGCAAACTGTGGTAGTTTTCCATTTTCAAGCGATCGTTTGCATGGAAGACACACTTTCTCACTGGAAAATGGTTTATCATGGGCTGTCAGTCAGAGGTATTCTTCTTGCAAATCAGGCGTGAAAGACATACTTTTTTTTGAAAAATTTAATTGTTCACAAATTGCACATGCAATGGAAGGAGTGTCTTTCATTTGTTTCATGTAGGTCTGTCTTGCATTTTTTTTTCGCAGGGAAGTATGGGTAGAAACTATTTCCTGCTTTTCATGTACACCACGAGCTGCCACAGTTGCATGACCATTCTAGGATATGCAAGCGCACATGTCTATGTCATGTTCTGCATGAACAAATTTCTTTACACTGTCATATGTGAGTTTCTCTCTAAAAAGAAGTGTAGTAATGTATTTTTTTCTCTCACGCATGACCTTTTTCAAGTTGAGGTAACTTACTCTACGTTTGTTGCCCAAGGGTGGGATGACCCAATGGAAATTAGGATGAATTTCACTCTCACCCAGTTTCTCAGAAACTATTTTACATTTTTTGTTCAAGGCCTCTATTTGCTTATCAGAAGTTGGTCGAATTTGGCGAATAATTTTTTTCAAATTGTGATAACTTACTCTACATTTTTTGTTTAAGCCCTCTATGGCCTCATCACAACTGAAATGAATTCTACGCATGTTTTTTTTTGTTCAATCTTTGTCTGGCCATATTGCAACTGGGAGGACTCTCGTTCTGACTAAAAAGCATTCCACGTGTATGCAGATTCATTGTCGTTTAGGTGGCATGCACACTTAACCCTGAACTACCAATATCTCCAAGCAAAGTTTCATAATGGATATGTGTTGTATTTGTTTTCAATGACAAGATGTGAATTGTTCGATCGTAATTTGAATCGATAACCCAAGAATGGACAGTGCAAGCTGGCGAGGCCGACCAAACTTGGATCTTCACCCTGAATACCATAGACAATCATTGCAAACAGAATCTACAACCCCCCATATTCCCTTATTCATATGGAAGTGCCATGTTCACAAGGTATTTCTGCCAACATATTTTCCACGAGATATGGGCAAAGGTGCTGATGCAAGAACCTAAAAGCCCGTTCGTTGTCACCTATAATCCCATTACAGAAGGACTGTATAGTGTAAAGACGTAACGACTGGACATCGAACTCGACTGCTACTAAACAACAAATTGCATTAAATAGACTATCTCCACAGCTAGACACAACATTTGTTGTCAATTGTAAACCATAGCAATCTATGCCATCCAAAATCTGTTTCCATTGCGATTGAAGGTCTTTGCAAATAACGGACAAGTAGATACGAGGGCATTTTATATTGCATATGGAATTTTTTCTATACAACAGTGATTCATAATGGCCATTGAGGGCATCAACATCATGGAACAAGATGCAATATGGATTGTCAGATGCAATTTTGTTGAATATTAGATATCTTGTTTTTCTTGTCAATGACCATATGCCAACTGATATATTCAGCTAGTTAGACAGCCACCGAATACAAAATGTATCTCCCCAAATTCCCCTCTAATGTGTAGGCAGAACTAGAGATGCAGAAAACCGCATCTTTGAAAAATATGTAGCCACATCATGTATTCCATGCAACTGCCGAAGAAAATCAGATTCCAGTTCGTATTCATAGGACTACAAAGACTCAACATCGCCATTTTTAAAACAGGCCAAGAAATAATCTATCAATCCATTGCGTAGCTCAGTTGACGAATACCGAAAATGCAATAGAACCTGGAATGTATCGAAAAGGCAATCCCCAATAGTATACGAGAATGCATCCAATCTAAAAAGGCCATTCCTATGAAAAACCATGTCAATGTTGTCATGTACAATGGACTGTGTATATTTTTCATACGACTCAACATATATTACCTCTTTCATCTTTTCAACTGTCATTTTGAAGTTGTTTGCTAGATACTTTCAGTTTCTATCAAAACAGAGAAAAGCATAGGCAAAAAAGAAAAACTAGCAAAATAAAAAAGAAAAGAAAAATAGCGCACCAATCCCCGTATGTATCTTTAAACCTTCTTCTTCTCAACTTGAATTCCCCTAGTTCCCATAGAAGATGAGAAGAAAAAAGACCGACACTGGAAACTGAACCAAACTGAAGAATGACAACAAAAAAATAAAACCATAACCTAACTCAACAGAAAGAAAACAGGCAGACACAGTTTTCTGGCCCACAGAGTAGAAGCATACACTACGTCTACACCCCATCTGATGGTTCCATCTTCTGATAGCTCCCAACTACTTTCATAAATCCCTCTGCATTGCAATTTTCGGAAAAACTATGGACGCGACATCCGCCATATGAAGACGCATTGTTTCTAGGAACATAAACTAAGAGCACAAACAAAAATGGTCTGGAACAGAATATTGAAAATCACCAAGAACAGAGAAACTTACCCGTCAACAAAGGATGAGAAGACCTCAAAGCCCCAAAAAATGAAAACCGCAACAACAGGTCCAACAACTTGCAAAGTTGAAGAACAACAAACCAGCGAACAACCACGAAGAGCTCGAACTGCAAGTGCAGGACTGTTATCCACATTTTTGGTCATCGACATGATGTCATGATGATGTTATGATGATAGAAAATCAAACTCCTCATTAGAGAACTCCTTCTTGAAAAGAGTTGCTCTTATCTATTTCCAGAAATCATGTTTTGAAGATAGTTCGCAGGCTGCTTATATACTCTCCTGCGAGAATGATACATTCCCGCATGCTGCATTCATCTAGGGTGCGAACTTCTCGCACTGTAAACATTGCCAGGGTGCGGACATCTTTTTACAAAGGAAAAAGTTAAGATTCTCGAACCTTCTAGAAGGGAATCTTCTAGAAGATTGAGTTGGTATTCGAATGGTTGTTCAGAAGCTGGCATTCCAGATTTATTGGGATCATTCTTATCCTTGCAACTAACCTATTCTCTCTTATAAATTAATGAGAATACTCATGGAAATGGTTAATAGGAAAGAAAACAAGAAGTGGGCAAGCTCAAGAGATCTATTGGAGAATTGATACATGATTGTGTGGAGAATTGATGCTGCAGCAGATAGAGACAACAACAAGGTCATCATAAGTAGTTGATTTTCTTCATACAAGAGCAAGTGTGTGTGTCAGAACTGGAAGCCATTGAAAGGAGATCTACGACATCAAGGCTCAGGTTGTATATTTCTCTTTCAGATAATTCAATACATGAATATGTCCCTTTCCCATAATGATGATGTCATCTTATTACATGATTCCTTGATCACATGTATAGACTAGGTATTGAATATATTAATTCGCTTGTACTTCAATTGGTTTGTACTGTTGTGATTGGATGACACAAGAGCATCGAAGAGGAGTGAGGAAAAACAGAGATTTTAAGGAGAGCGTTCATAAGGTATGTCCACTTTCCATTTCTCTTAGTCCATTCAATAGCCTAAATCTAGGGAAAGAGTAGTATTCTATCTTGCTTTGTTCTAGATCCAGGTGGATCTAGGGAGATTGGTCTGTGTCCGCACTCACGAATTTATCCTGAAAAAAAATTGGCGACTCCGTTGGGGAACATCCCTTTTTGTATTTTTGTTTTCTGGATTTTCTGTGGCCATTTGCTCTGGTTGCCTTTTTCTCCTAATTTGTAAATCTCTGAGTCCTATGGATACCCTAAGTGACCTTCTGGGTCCAAGAGCCAGTTTGGATTTTGCTTAATTTTTCAAAATTTTCCTTACTTTCAGGGATTCCCGCACTGTGCCCATAAGCAGCCTCCGAGAACCCTGATAGTTCGCACCTTGCTTATATCTTCCAGTGTGAACTGTTCGCATTCTGCATTGAACTAACCTGCGAGAAGTTTGCATTCTCGCACTGTGTCCAAGGCTTGCCTGCGGGCAGATTTTGAAAAATTTTTGAAATTAAGTTTTGACTTCATCAACAGCTTAGATCTGTTGATTTACACCTTTTTGACTCTTTGGATTACTTGCTTACCTGTTTTTGTTTTCTTTTGCTTGCTGGACTTGATCTAGGTTTTCTAGGCTTGTTCTTGTTTTGGTCACTTGACTTTCATCTCTTAGCCTTTATTGGCATTTTTCTTCTCTCTGATTACTGGAGTTCAATGTGTCGTGTTGGTTCAGAATCAGTGATTGATTGGAAGTTAAGTTTTTGATGTTTCTCTTGTACTTGTTGGTCCAAAAGGACAATTTTCATTTGCATTGAGAAGCTCTTTTGGTTTGTTTTTGTTTTTGCTTGCATTGAAAGTTTTTGGATTGGGTTGTTTATTTGGGTCGTTATAATTTGGTTTTCTTTTCTCGTTCATTAGAGTTCTTCTTGGAAAGTGAATTGTATGTTTTCTTTCAAGATCTTTGTTTTACCTTTGAAACACCATTGAGAATCAAATTTTAAAGTATTGAAGTTCTGAAAAAGACATCTAGACATCGTTCATTGATACATGATTGTTTGTATTAGCATCGAAAAGGAAATTGA
>ML778564.1:510975-523239 GCA_009831015.1 Picea engelmannii | reverse complement strand
GGTGGCTGTGCTATATTATGATTACATGGATCCACAGTGTATGATTGGTGGCCATGCCCTTTGTTTTTGATGTCATCAGTCTATGATCTGAGTATGGGAATGCCTACCTCGGAATTGATATATTTGATATTCTGCTGATGCTTAAATGTTTGCAGGTATCTGATTAGATGCGCTTTTGGTTCTTGACACACACATGCAGCTTGCAAAGTCTATTGACTGTCACTAGCTCCACTCTCCGACTTTGGGGGGCATTCTGTTATCCACATTTTTGGTCATCGGGATGATGTCATGATGATTTTATGATGATAGCAAATCAAACTCCTCATTAGAGAACTCCTTCCTGAAAAGAGTTGCTCTTATCTATTTCCAGAAATCATGTTTTGAAGATAGTTCGCAGGTTGCTTATATACTCTTCTGCGAGAATGATACATTCCCGCATGATGCATTCATCTAGGGTGCGAACTTCTCGCACTGTAAACATTGCCAGGGTGCGGACATCTTTTTACAAAGGAAAAAGTTAAGATTCTCGAACCTTCTAGAAGATTGAGTTGGTATTCGAATGGTTGTTCAGAAGCTGGCATTCCAGATTTATTGGGATCATTCTTATCCTTGCAACTAACCTATTATCTCTTATAAATTAATGAGAATACTCATGGAAAGGGTTAATAGGAAAGGAAACAAGAAGTGGGCAAGCTCAAGAGATCTATTGGAGAATTGATACATGATTGTGTGGAGAATTGATGTTGCAGCAGATAGAGACAACATCAAGGTCATCATAAGTAGTTGATTTTCTTCATACAAGAGCAAGTGTGTGTGTCAGAATTGGAAGCCATTGAAAGGAGATCTATGACATCAAGGCTCAGGTTGTATATTTCTCTTTCAGATAATTCAATACATGAATATGTCCCTTTCCCATAATGATGATGTCATCTTATTACATGATTCCTTGATCACATGTATAGACTAGGTATTGAATATATTAATTCGCTTGTACTTCGATTGGTTTGTACTGTTGTGATTGGACGACACAAGAGCATCGAAGAGGAGCGAGGAACAACAGAGATTTTAAGGAGAGCGTTCATAAGGTATGTCCACTGTCCATTTATCTTAGTCCATTCAATAGCCTAAATCTAGGGAAAGAGTAGTATTTTGTCTTGCTTTGTTCTAGATCCAGGTGGATCTAGGGAGATTGGTCTGTGTCCGCACTCATGAATTTATCCTGAAACAAGGACCTCAACTTTGCAAAGTTGAATCAAACAAGAACCAGAATCATGGAACGAAACAACAAACAAGGATGGAGCACAAGAGAAGGGATGTTGGCCATGAACAAAACTGTATTGCAAGGCATCTGTACAATAAACATTTAAGACTGGCAGAGCTTTTAGGTAAACAGTTAAGATAGTAAGGACCATCGAAGGGCGTAGGCTTGTGCAAGCATTTAAGAAAAGATGCAATGTGGTAGGAATGTTCTCTTGAAGCACACAACAATAAAGCATAAATCAGACATAGCAATATCGTGGAGAATGTATTCAACCCAACAGAAAATGCTAAGGGGAAACATTCGAACTAATGCTACCATTAATCCACGTTCCACAAACGCATAACAAAATTTATGATTCAAAAATACCATATACAACCAAATACTTTGGAAATGAAAACATATTTTACATTGGGAATAGCGAAGGCATAAATAAGACCTCCAATCCATTGTCCAATCAGATCTTGACAAACATGATACTTTTTATTATAAAAAAATTGATATTTTCACTTCCCTTGTTCCAACAATAGACAATAGCGAAATATTTCTGGTCAATGCACAAGCTAATGCCAGGTCAACGATTTATCGATCACTAGAGTCCCTCTATGCCTACAGCAGGGACTAATAAAGAAGTCATTCTCATTCACTGCATGAAGACAATCTCACTATACTTTTCAAGAATTAATTTAAAGTTAGAAAATTAGAAAATTATGTGTTGATAATAAAACTTCTACATAGAAATGGTGCCAATGGACATTGAAGAAGAGCCTCTCAACCTTTCAGTGTTGAGAGGCTCTTAAATACAAAAACCTATCTTGAATGTTTTTTTAAGACCTCTTAAATACAAAAACCTATCTTGAATTTTTTTTTAAATCTAGTGGTGCCTTACATAGTTTTGTACATTTTTAGTTTTGAAACTTTCAAAAATAGCCTAATAAAAATGTCAAGCTATGTAATTAGTACTCTAGTTATATTTTCAGAAAACAATAAAAGCTAAATGCCCTCTTATTTTCAGAAATCAATAAAAGCTAAATGCCCTCTTATGTAAAAAAAATTATGATGTTGCTTTGACACAATTCTTTTAATATATATCAGTCAAGTTAAGATAACAATACAACCAGCTACAACCAACTACAATCATAGTTACAGGCATATATTTCAACTAGCATTTCTAATTTCAGTGCAAGGTGAAAAGGTAAAGTGACTGAATGTTCACGACGTGGGACATTTACATGGTTGTCTTCTTCCAAGTCAATCGAATTGATGATGATATCATCACCAGCCATGAGTGAAATCATGTGTCTATTATGTTTTGCAACATCCTCATTTCGGTAGAATAGGTAAGGGAACGTTGGATCTGTTGGTGCAGGCCGTAATCACCTCAAATTGATATAGGTCAAGTCATCATATGTTTGGTTGTTTGTGCGCATTCTATTCAGAATTGCAATGAATGTTTCATCTGTCTGGTGCATTGTAGTATGCAACTCAAAGAATTTAATATTGTCTCTCCAGAAGTCATGGGTCATTCTTTCCATGTTAACGATAGGTTGTTCAAATATCAAAGAATCTTGGATGGGTTGTGCATGGTAAAGATCGCCACAAAAGATCATGTCAATGTTTCCAAAGTATTTGGTTTGCACATGTTTTATGCTTCTTAGCTAACTATCAATGGAATACAAGAACTGACTGCCAATCAAAGATGCTTCCTCTATAAAGACAAGCTGGAGTTCCTCGTAAAGCTTAGATAATGTATCCAACATTTTTTTGCTAGCTGGAAGAAACTGTGACTTGTTAAAAGGCATTAAAAATGCATAGTGGCTTGTTGTTCCACCAACATTGTATGCAACTTTTCCAGTGTATGCAACTATCAGGCCCTTTGGTTTCATAGGATCAGAGCAATTATTTGAATCATAGATTTGTATAATCATTTGGAACAATGCGTTAGCTGTGAATGTCTTTCCTGTTCCTACTCCGCCTGTAAGGAACACGTGCACATGATTGTTCATGTTCAACCGTTTTCTAAGGGCAATGTCCTTTACAACTGTTTGTTGTTCGTGATTCAACAAACGTCTTATTCTGTGGTATTCAATTTTTTCAATCAGGAAATGATGTTTTGTAACTTGAAAACCAAGGTTGATATGTTTTTCACTTTCAGCTACTGGAGGACAAGGAAAATCCGCTTGTAATTCATACGACTCGGAAGGAGTTATGGTTGTTTTTGGGTTTCTGAATGTCTCATCATGATAGCCAGGGTTTTCTAGGTCATTACGTGCAACTTCTAGATCATCCGATGTTGGATTAACATTGTAGGTAAATCTAGCTTCATTGATATGCACTATAGTCTCAAAGGCAACATACGCAGCCTCCCATGTAGAGAAGTTATGTATTAATGTCTCTTCGTTTTCATGGAATGGAACGTACAACAACAGTTTTTCTCTACAATAGTTTTCATAGTCACAATGTTTATTGTATTTGACAAACTGTATAATAGAAGGTTTTTTTCTTTTTGATATGGGTGTCCCATTTTTTTGTAATGTGATATGAATTATGCTAAGAAGATATGCCTAATAGGAGATGGACACTGGATGTAATAATCAATAATAGAGCGACATATGACGTCCTATGAATTTTCAGGTTCTTGTTGTAGCAAAACCGATGGTTTAAGCATAAATGTGTGTTTTTCAAGTGGAGATGTGTTTATGAAAACACATTTTCTTGAACTACAAGTGAGGGGCAAAGAAAGGTCAATGTGAACTGCTTCCTAAGAAGACATTTGTTGAAGATTAAGCAATGTATTGCCAAGTGTGCGTATCATTTGTATGACATCAATATGACTTCTTTCCTGTTCTTTGCTTATTTTTCTGAATGCAGATGTCATAGATTTGTCAATGTTCATCATATACGAGGTGTAGTAGGATGTTGCAACATATGCATTCAGCACGTACTCTGCCTTTGTATTTTCTTTCCACATAACTGGCATGTCCTTGGAGAAACTGTTGTTCCAAATATGGGAGAGTTTTTGTTTAAGGAAAAGTGTTGGTTGCCTAAGCGTTATTTGTATGCCTTGGATGTACTCATCTTCTGATAGATTTACCTGTGTCAAGAAGGCATCAAAGCTCATCATTTCGTAAAATCCTCCTTTTTCTAGAAATGCAAACAAGGATTTAGATTTCTCAACAACAACACTGTCCTCTAAACTAACTAGCTCTATGATTCCTGTAGCTCTCATTGGCGGAACGAGAAAGTTGTATCTGCAATGCGATCTTTTTCGTTTTCTACAACTTCTTATATGGTAATGTCTATGGACTTTTGCAACGTCTGGTTCCAAATGATCTGTATTGCATGTTATGTATTTATCCATAAATTGTTCGATCTCTGAATTTTTATCAGCTCCATAGACTGGTACACCCTCTATCCACAATAGTGTGTGGTCATGCTCATTTCCCCTATTCTCAAATTCACTCACAAAAAAGTAGTCCGATATTTTTCTGAAAAACGTTTCATCATGGCATATCAATTGTCTCAAAGAATTTATTCTATGTCTATAGTATCGAGTACATGTCATTGGGTCTTTTCTTATGAGGTAGTCAATGTCATTATTTTCCAGTGTATCAGTTTTTTTTTACGTTTCTTGTTACTATGCAGGTCAGAAACGACAACCACCAATGGATCCCAACAATGCTCTGCACTTGTAAATGTGATGAAAAATGTTGGCGTCCCCAATTGCCGGATCATTGCAATTTTTTTTTTGCAAATAGTCAGGAGAGGTGCGGATGTTCTTGAAATCTATGTATCCAATATCAGATTTCAGAATTTTTTCTAGGTTTACTTTGTGCTTCACATCCTTGGCCAACAACTTTCTTCCTTGTAATTGGCCTTTTCTTATTCAGACACACATGCAGGACAGAACTTGCTTTATTATTATGCACATTATTTTGAAAAACAAATTTGTTATATGATAGGAGAAGTAATCGCTTGAATGTAGTAGCTCCCATCATACTATTTTATGATAACTGAATCATTCTGTAATATCAGTGCCATGTGCATCTCTGTAGAATAGTGTTGGAAAGTTCATTTCCTCAACGAATTTGTCCTTGAATATTCCAAGTGGATGTTGCCCCCTCGCCAAGTGCGATTTCGACAATTTTGTCTTGCAAGTCACAAATGCACTGTGAATCAGTGAATCCATGGACCAATGTTTCAGCAGGTGTTTTAGTCTCTGATTCATCACTTGTATCAGAATCACTATGATTTTCGAGAGTCTCTACAAAGTTGCCATGTTCTTCTGCGAGAACACTGTTCCAATTGGCATTTATACAAATTTTCTTTGGTTTGTACAGGGCCCTGGAACATAATTCCTTTAATTCTTTCATAACAACATGCACACGCACTTTTCTTGTATGATACACATTTTTATATTGCAATCGTCTTTTCAAAGCCACAACGATTGTAATTGTATTGTTAATGAATTGTGGCAACGCTTTTTGCACAACATCTAGTTGAATAGGCACATTAATAATTGATCATGTTAAGCCCATCTGGGGTCGCTTATAGCCCCAAGGTATAATTTGATAAAATGCAATTCGCAGAGATACAAGTCTCTCCTCAAGCTCCTTAAGTGCACTTACATCTGCTAGTGGTGCATTACATCTTATTCGGTCAGGGGTTGCAAACTATGGTAGTTTTCCATTTTCAAGCGATTGTTTGCATGGAAGACGAACTATCTCACTGGAAAATGGTTTATCATGGGCTGTCAGTCAGAGGTATTCTTCTTGCAAATCAGGCGTGAAAGACTTACTGTTTTTTGAAAAAATTAATTGTTCACAAATTGCACATGCAATGGAAGGAGTGTCTTTCATTTGTTTCATGTAGGTCTGTCTTGCATTTTTTTTTTCGCAGGGAAGTATGGGTAGAAACTGTTTCCTGCTTTTCATGTACACCACGAGCTGCCACAGTTGCATGACCATTCTAGGATATGCAAGCGCACATGTCTATGTCATGTTCTTCATGAACAAATTTCTTTACACTGTCATATGTGAGATTCTCTCTAAAAGGAAGTGTAGTAATGTATTTTTTTCTCTCGCGCATGACCTTTTTCAAGTTGAGGTAACTTACTCTACATTTCTTTCCCAAGGGTGGGATGACCCAGTGGAAATTAGGATGAATTTCACTCTCACCCAGTTTCTCAGAAACTATTTTACGTTTTTTGTTCAAGGCCTCTATTTGCTTATCAGAATTTGGCCTAATTTGGCGAATAATTTTTTCAAATTGTGATAACTTACTCTACATTTCTTGTTTAAGCCCTCTATGACCTCATCACAATTGAAATGAATTCTACACATGTTTTTTTTTGTTCAAGCCTTGTCTGCCCATATCGCAACTGGGAGGACTCTTGTTCTGACTAAAAAGCATTCCACGTGTATGCAGATTCAATGTCGTTTAGGTGGCATGCACACTCAACCCTGAACTACCGATATCTCCAAGCAAAGTTTCATAATGGATATGTCTTGTATTTGTTTTCAACGACAACATGTGAATTGTTCGATCGTAATTTGAATCGATAACCCAAGAATGGACAATGCAAGCTGGCGTGGCCGACCAAACTTGGATCTTCACCCTGAATACCATAGACAATCATTGCAAACAAAATCTGCAACCCCCCATATTCCCTTCTTCATATGGAAGTTCCATGTTCACAAGGTATTTCTTCCAACTTTCAACTGCCGACATATTTTCCACGAGATATGGGCAAAGGTGCTGATGCAAGAACCTAAAAGCCCGTTCGTTGTCGCCTATAATCCCATTACAGAAGGACTGTATAGTGTAAAGACATAACGACTGGACATCGAACTCGGCTGCTACTAAACAACAAATTGCATTAAACAGACTATCTCCACAGCTAGACACAACATTTGTTGCCAGTTGTAAACCATAGCAATCTATGCCATCCAAAATCTGTTTCCATTGCGATTGAAGGTCTTTGCAAATAACAGACAAGTAGATACAAGGGCATTCTATATTGCATATGGAATTTTTTTTGTACAACAATGATTCATAATGTCCATTAAGGGCATCAACATCATGGAACAAGATGCAATATGGATTGTCATATGCAATTTTGTTGAATAGTAGATATCTTGTTTTTCTTGTCAATGACCATATGCCAACTGATATATTCAACTAGTTAGACAACCACCGAATACAAAATGTATCTCCCCAAAGTCCCCTCTGATGTGTAGGAATAACTAGAGATGAAGACAACCGCATCTTTGAAAAATACATAGCTACATCATGTATTCGATGCAACTGTCGAAGAAAATCAGATTCCAGTTCGTATTCATAGGACTGCAAAGCCTCAACATCACCATTTTTAAAACAGGCCAAGAAATAATTTGTCAATCCATTGTGCAGCTCGGTTGACGAATATCGAAAATGCAATAGAACTTGGAATGTATCGAAAAGGCAATCCCCAATAGTATACGAGAATGCATCCAATCTAAAAAGGCCATTCCTATGAAAAACCATGTCAATGTTGTCATGTACAATGGAATGTGTATCTTTTTCATACGAATCAACATATATTACCTCTTTCATCTTTTCAACTGTCATGTTGAGGTTGTTTGCTAGATACTTTCACTTTCTATCAAAACAGAGAAAAGCATAGGCAAAAAATAAAAACTAGCAAAATAAAAAAGAAAAGAAAAATAGCGCACCAATCCCCGTATGTATCTTTAAACCTTATTCTTCTCAACTTGAATTCCCCTAGTTCCCATAGCAAATGAGAAGAAAAAATACCGACACTAGAAACTGAACCAAACTGAAGAAAGACAACAAAAAAATAAAACCATAACTTAACTCAACAGAAAGAAAACAGGCAGACACAGTTTTCTGGCCCACGGAGTAGAATCATACACTGCGTCTACACCTCGCTCGATGCTTCCATCTTCTGATAGCTCCCAACTACTTTCATAAATCCCTCTGCATTGCAATTTTTGGAAAAACTATGGACGCGACATCTTCCATATGAAGACGAATTGTTTCCAGGAACATAAATTAAGAGCACAAACAAAAATGGTCTGGAACAGAATATTGAAAATCTCCAAGAACAGAGAAACTTACCCGTCAACAAAGGATGAGAAGACCTCAAAGCCCCAAAAAATGAAAACCGCAACAACAGGTCCAACAAATTGCAAAGTTGAAGAACAACAAACCAGCGAACAACCACGAAGAGCTCGAACTGCAAGTGCAGGACCTCAACTTTGCAAAGTTGAATCAAACAAGAACCAGAATCATGGAACGAAACAATGAACAAGGATGGAGCACAAGAGAAGGGATGTTGGCCATGAGAAAAACTGTATTGCAAGGCATCTGTACAATAAACATTTAAGACTGGCAGAGCTCTTAGGTAAACAGTTAAGAGAGTAAGGACCATCGAAGGGCGTAGGCTTGTGCAAGCATTTAAGAAAAGATGCAACGTGGTAGGAATGTTCTCTTGAAGCACACAACAATAACGCATAAATCAGACATAGAAATATCGTGGAGAATGTATTCAACCCAACAGAAAATGCTAAGGGGAAACATTCGAACCAATGCTAGCATTAATCCACGTTCCACAAACGCATAACAAAATTTATGATTCAAAAATACCATATACAACCAAATACTTTGGAAATGAAAACATATTTTACATTGGGAATAGAGAAGGCAGAAATAAGACCTCCAATCCATTGTCCAATCAGATCTTGACAAACATGATACTTTTTATTATGTAAAAATTGATATTTTCACTTCCCTTGTTCCAACAATAGACAATAGCGAAATATTTCTGGTCAATGCACAAGCTAATGCCAGGTCAACGATTTATCGATCACTAGAGTCCCTCTATGCCTACGGCAGGGACTAATAATGAAGTCATTCTCATTCACTGCATGAAGACAATCTCACTATACTTTTCAAGAATTAATTTAAAGTTAGAAAATTAGAAAATTATGTGTTGATAATAAAACTTTTAACAAAATTAAAACTTGTCAAAAAGTCAAATTCCATGTCATCTCCTGACCTCTCTCATCCATGCCTTCTATCTTATTGTGCTTTGATATGGTAAGACAAAAAATTCATTCGTCTCTCCTGTAACAGGCCAGCCATGTCCCTCCCAGACTAAATTGCGTCTATGTCCCTCCATGTAGGATGAGTTTTGGTTGCTCCAACCAAATGAGACCCTCCATGTAGGATGAGTTGTGATTGCTCCAACCAAATGAGATGTGGCAATATAAGAATATCAGGTCTCTATGTGGCAATATCAGAATATCAGGTCTCTATGTGGCAATATCAGAATATCAAAATAGATGCATCTCTTTGGCTCATTTAACAGAATATATTAGGTTTGTTTTTTGCTTTCCTATTAATGTCTAATCACTTATAGTTATCTACAAACCATTCTCTTCCTGTTTAGTTTTGACAATCAATGGAGTAGTTTCAGGGTTAACCCTTAGGAAATCCCTATGGAACCTTCCGCTAGTGACCACTGGAAAATTCGTAGGAGCCAAAAAGAAGTTGGTCAGCCAAGCAATGTTGACCTTTAACAACTAAAAGCAAAGCTTTGAGAGCTATAAGGAATAATGGTAGGGCTTTCCAACCAAATGGAAGAAAGGTTCAGGGTTTTCGACCTTGGTCTCTCTACTTTAGCATGAAGAATGGACAAAATGGAAATTACCTTCCTCCATTTATGAGACCCTAGACGAGGAGACCCCGGACCTGCTCAACCCTCAACTTCTGATTATGTAAATCTTAGAAGACCCATCCCAAATGAGGATGTTCTTGAAAATAATAATGGGAACTTCTACATAGAAATGGTGCCAATGGACATTGAAGAAGAGCCTCTCAACCTTTCAGTGTTGACAGGCTCTTAAATACAAAAGCCTATCTTGAATGTTTTTTAAGACCTCTTAAATACAAAAACCTATCTTGAAATTTTTTTTAAATCTAGTGGTGCCTTACATAGTTTTGTACATTTTTAGTTTTGAAACTTTCAAAAATAGCCTAATAAAAATGTCAAGCTATGTAATTAGTATTCTATTTATATTTTCAGAAAACAATAAAAGCTAAATGCCCTCTTATTTTCAGAAATCAATAAAATCTAAATGCCCTCTTATGTAAAAAAAATTATGATGTTGCTTTGACACAATTCTTTTAATAAATATCAGTCAAGTTAAGATAACAATACAACCAACTATAATTAAAAAAAAAAAAATACAAAAAATTCCAATATAATTACTTTGCATTTTGTTCGACTTTGCTCTGCCATGCTTTCTAAGTGTTTTGAATTTCTTAGTGATATTAGATATTTTGTTTATAAATTAAATTATTCGTAGTATGCAACCTTATTTGACAAAATGTGTGCTCTTAAACACCTCACCACACCAGACCCAATTGTGACAAATTTCTAATTCACATGTTGGATAGTACATATTTAAATCTCCTGGTTACAGGTTGTATGAAACACCTTCGCGGAGTCTATCTACCCTACACCTTGAATAAACTCCATCCCTATAGAAGACTAGTCATTCATGCTTGACTACTTAGCTCTGGATTTATTTGATGGATAATCGGTTGTTTTCTGTTCGATTTGAAATTGGGGATCGGTGAAGTTGCTCAAATTTAATCCTTGACATCCATAATCCCCAATCGCCTCAGTCAAGATTGTTCCAGAGTATTTAGTGGAATAGATAGAGAAGATAATGCTGGCCAATAATATACGGAGATGAGAAACCCCGAGAGCATTGGTTGATTTTCACATGGGCTCCATAACGCTAGATGAAGGAGCAACAACTGTAGAATGGACATCGGGAGGTGTCAGGTCAGTTGCGCCCACACAATAGTCAAGTCAGGTGTATGGTCGAATGTGCCCATTTCTCAATACAATGTATTTATCTTAGACACATATTGGTTTGATCATGATACAACTGGTATTGCACTTGAATGATGAGAGATACATCAAACATATTGCAAAATCATATTTCTATGTTTCAAAGCATATATGTTTAGCTTGTTGCATAAAACCAAGTTATCCAACTTATTAGTTTTCCTTGGTTTGTACACATATTGGTCTGATCACGATACAATTGGTGTTGCACTTGAAATATGAAATATACATCAAACATATTGCAAAATAATATTTCTATGTTTCAAAGCATATATGTCTATCTTGTTGCAGAAAACCAAGCTATCCAACTTCTCAGTTTTCCCTTCTTTGTAATTGATTTTGGGCACAAACTTTGTTTTACACAAATTTTTATATATACACAAACAAGATGAACAAAAAAAAACAAAAAACAAAAACGGTACATTCTTCTAACACTATTTGTTACTCTATTCCTTCTATTCTATTTTATTTTCTCCATGTACATATTCCTTGTTTTTTTCTTTACATGTCAACTTATGTTCATGTCCATTTTGTTTTGTGCTTTTTTTCATAGAAACAAAGTGGAAAAATCGACACAGAAAAGAACTCTTAACCGGAAGTGTGGAAGAATCCATGCAAAGGTGCATATTTCTACCCGTGTTCCATATCCAATTGTTTTTCATTTACTCTGTCTATATTTGTTACAGTAATTTGCAGCTCTGTTTTTTTTTTCCTTGGATACTCCATATCTTCATGTATATTGACTTGTCTTTATGTCAATTCTATTTTATGTGTTGTTGTATTAAAATAAATAAATTTGTACTCCATCTTTTTTTTCATGTGTTCTGAAATAACAACTTGCTTTCATGCCCATTATATTCTTTGTATTGCTACATTGAAACAAAAACATAGTAATTGGGCACAAGTATGGATTGCAATGTGCCATAGAAAACACAATGCGCATGCCTGAGACTAAGAGGTATGGACCATGGTTACAAAAAAACTTTGATCTACATACATTGTCCAGTTTGTCCATCTATATGTTTTTCCCATAGTTGATGTGTTTCTATCGCTTGATAGTTATCACACTAAGTGTTTCTCTATG
>ML778564.1:485750-498706 GCA_009831015.1 Picea engelmannii | reverse complement strand
TAGATTTCCCCCCTGTCAGGGACAAGTGGTTCCAATTCCCTTGACTGTCACTCACAAGTATGGCCAAGAAGAGATCCAACACCTGTATAAGCTATTGGAACAATGTGTACACTTCCACAATGTATACATGGATGAAGATCAAAACAATGGTCTATCATATGATCATTATCAACTTCATTCACTTCACTGATTTTGTTGAGAGCTTCAGAAATTTATGAACAAAAATAGGTTCATAATGGTTGGCTTCACTAATTTTGTTGTGAGCATAGTGTGGAAATTTTTGAACATAATCAGGTTCAGAATGGGTCTTCTTTTCTTTCTTGAGGGAGTGAGGATTTCTTGCAATTCCACCCTTTTACAATAATCCAACTCGACAATAGAGAATTTAAACTCAACATAAGGGTGTTGGCTTCAACAAAAAATGCACCCAATTACAATTGCAAGTCATAAAATTTTGAACAAACACTAGTCTAGAATGCAGGAGATGAATTATTTTAAAAATTTCGATGATTTATATGAAAATCTCCGTAGAGACTTTGCTTGATCTTTAATTACACAAACTACACTTGTAAATCTTCTCTCACAAGAAACACTTTTCTATCTGGAAGCAATAGGATGACCTCAAATTCTAGTCAATTTTCCCAAATGAAAACAACAACAATTTTGGAGACAATCTAATGCCCTTCCTCTCAACAATAATCTCCATGAAACATCATCACCCAAACTAGGGATATTGAAAATACGTTATTTAAAGTATCACCTTGTAAATGTTAACTTCAAATTTAATTCAATGGAGTGGCTCACTTCAACATGAACTCCCCAGCTCTCTCAGGTTATTTTAACATTGTTATTTTAAAAAAAAATGAAATTTGATGTGACTTTATAACCACTCTTTCCCATATTTTATTTGACTTTCTTGGAAGCTTGTCTTGGTTGTGTCAATCACCCATCATCGTTTCACCATCTTTGCTTCCAACTGCGTATATCCTCGATTCGCCAGTTCATGCGATTCGCCAGCATTTATAATTCATGCGTCCATGAGTTTAATACAAGCTTGCTTTGACATGGCAATAAATCTAAACTCCATGTTAAAAGAAATCTAAACTCCACATGTTGACCTTTCGGAATAAGAAGGGTCGAGAATGCAATAAGGAGAAATCAAATTAAATAATGAAAGGGGGCATTCCCTATCCACTAACCCTTAGCGATGACATGACGTAACTCCCATCGTCCCACCATTTGTAATGCCTTCGTACAAATGGTTTAATGTGGCTTGTGTGAAGCCTCCTCATAGCTCGAGCATATCAAACACTTTAAGTAATCTCCTAAATACAAAAACATGTCTTGAATGTTTTTTAAAATCTAATGGTAACTTTTAATTTTGAAACTTTCAAAAATACACCAACAAGAATGTCAAAATCTAATGGTACCTTTTAGTTTTGAAACTTTCAAAAATACACCAACAAGAATGTCAAGCGATGTAATGAGTGTTATAATTATATTTTCAGAAATCAATAGGCTAAATACCCTCTTAATTAAAAAAAATTATGTTGTTTCTTTGACACAACTCTTTTAATATATATAAGTCCAATTAAGATAACAATACAACACATTATAATTTAAAAAAATACAAACTAGTACAACCACAAATTCGTGGTTGGTAAATGCAGAAAGGACGGCTTCCAAAACCTGAATCGTCAGGAAAGAGAAATGGAAGGAGTCGGAAGGAGTTGGCTGGAAGGAGGCAGTGTGTCCAGAGCGTGGCTGGTGAAGGCCAAAGGTTTAGGTTGGCCTAGAAAATGAAACCCTAATCACTCATACGTGGCAATCAACTAGCCACCATAGTAAATTTTAAATACAATTAAGTAAAAGTAAAAAAATAAACATGTAAACTGATGTCTTTATAATAGTGAGGAAGTTAGTGGTTGAAATCACAACCATTGATTTTTGGGACTACTAAGAATATTCCATTAATATTTAATCTTGTCCATACAAAACTGATTAAGCACTAAAAACCTATTAAATGTGCCCATGATCAATAGGTGTACACCTTTGAGCGTAAAAATTCCATTATAATTACTTTACATTTTTCCTTTCCCATGCTTGCTAAGAGTTTTGAATTGATTAGTGATATTAGATATTTTGTTTCTAAATTAAATTATTCGTAGTAAGCAACCTTATTTGACAAAATGTGTGATAGTACATATTTAAATCTCCTGATTACAGGTTGTATGAAACACCTTCTCAGAATCTATCTACCCTACAACTTGAATATACAAGACTGGTCATTCACCCTCGGTTACTTAGCTCTAGTTGATTTGATGGATAATCTGTTGTTTTCCGTCCGATTTGAAATTGGGTATCAGTGAAGTTGCTAAAATTTAATCCTTGACATCCGTAATCCCCAGTTGCCTCAGTCAATATTGTTCCTGACTATTTAGTGGAATAGACGGAGAAGATAATGCCGGTCAATCATATACGGAGATGAGAAACCCCAGGAGCATTGGTTGATTTTCACCTGGGCTCCATAACGCTAGATGAAGGAGAAGCAGCTACATAATGGACATCGGGAGGTGTCAGGTCAGGTGCGTCCACACTCTCCACATCTATGAAAGCAAGCTTTGTGGGCGACAGAAGATGTTCTCCGTCACTTGTCAGCATCCACACCACCCGAGACATTGAAGGCCGCAAAGCTGCAGCTGCTTGCGTACACAAAAGACCAATTTTAATCACTCGAATCCCTTCCTCCCATGAATAACTTCCTTCCAATGTAGGATCCATAACTTCTAAAGCTCTTTGTGCTTTATACAATCTCCATGCCTGGTGATTGGCCAACATCAACAAAACATAAACCTTTAGTTAGTAAGGGATCATAATACTATGTAGATTTTAGAAAATTTCCACTCCAAAGATGAGATCCGCATGGACCATACTTTTTCGATGAGAAACTCCATGTCTTCAGCCGAACTCTGATTCTTTCTTCCATTGATAATCTCAAGTAGAAGCACTCCAAAGCTGAATACATCTGCTTTCTCTGTCAGTTGTCCACGTAAAGCGTACTCCGGGGCCATGTAGCCCTTCAAAAATTTAGCTACTTCCTCACGATGAGGTTAGTATTTCATGTAGTGATATTCCTACCAAATCATGCAAGGAAACTTAGCCTTCCTATTCGATTGAGTATCAACAGTCTTGGTGGTATCCTGCTGGTCAAAAGATTTCTTGTATTCACCCTTATTTTTCTTCTTACCTCTTGGTTTATGATATGAAGTGGATTGGACTGCATTCACCTCGAAGGTTTGAGCAGGAGCATAAGTAGTCGTGGTGTTTGAAACGAAACCCAGTTTAGGATCATGTTTGGTCGGATCATTCGACGGGTGAGGAGCATTAGGGATCAGATCGTAAAGTGTGTCGGACTGAGAATATACCAAGTCCAAATATTGTGCACGGATGATAGCGTTCTTTTCAGTAACAAAATTTCCCATAGAAACATCTTTGGCGATGAGAGGCAAGATAGACTTTGTAAACCAATCTGCAAAGATTTGCTCTAGAATTGGAGCTTTAATCAACTACATATGTTGCCTCCACTCATGAATGTGATTAGAAATGTGGGTGGAAGAGGATTTCCCGAGTGAGGTAAAAAGTTTTGTATTGGTCTCATATTGTATAGGAAATTGAAAATGTGTCAGGAAATCCATGGCAAGAGAATTAAAGTCGACAAAAGAGTTACGTGGTAGCTCAATATAGAATTTGGTTGTTATACCTATAAGTGTTCTATGAAAAAGTCTCACACGAATGGAATCGTCCATCAAAGAGTTGGAATAACACCATAAATGGAAAGTCATAACATGATTGTTAGGATCTTCCCCAGGTTTTTCGTTGAATTTCGGGATATCAGATGCTAATTTGGCAGGGATGGCAGGCCAAAACGGGGCCTGCTGAATGTGATCATTTGTCAAACGCAACAGATTTTCTAGATCTAAAGTAGACAAGAATGGAAGTTGTCAGTTATCGTGTGGATGTAACTGACGATAACTATATGGCATGGAAACACCAGTAGGACCGTATCTAGGTTGCGGTGAGATCATAAAGGATCATATGCATTCACAAGTGGTTGTGTCGGGGTTACCTAGGTCACTGATATTATTAGTTAAGATGCAACACCAACAATATTAACTACATGAGTTGTGGATAAAGACAAATTCCCAAGTCCTTCAGGAAAACCAAAAATAGGTGGGTTCATGACAAAAGATGTTATAGTGGTTGAACCGGGAGGTAAATTGTAAGAAGAATAGGCATGAAAATATCTCATGGATGGTGGATCAATGAGTGGTAGGCCGAGTGGATTAGTAAAATGAGGATTCACGTAATATGCAAGGCTTTCTACGAAGGTTTTGAATGGTTCTTCTATGTGTTAGCTACTTCCAGGAGCTATGCTCCCGGTCTCAGAAGTTTGATCTTTGATCGTTCCTTCATAAGAAACATTGTGTTGAGGTTCCTAAAATTCAGGCCATACCTTGTATACTGTGAAATCTCTGATCCTAAGGCTGACTACAAAAGTCAAAGAAGCACACTCCTAAGAAAACTAAAAGAAATCAACCAAGCAAAAGTAGGCTCAAGGATCTTTCGAAGACAGGATATCAAGCCACCAACAAAGAAATGAGAAGCAGTTACCCCGACCTCCACATGACAACCCTTCTCGGTGCAAGTAACCCTCGCTTTTGCGGAATCACCCTCCAAGGGTACTGAAAGTGTGATACGATGTTTGTTCCAATTACCATGAGAATTCCCCCACAGTCACCTCTGTAGATACCTAGGAAAGACCACTAAGGTTACCAACTCATAGTCAACTTCAAAGCGAGTAGAGTCGATAGTTGGGATCGAACATATGGGCAGGATATCAAAGTATGAAATTCTTCCAGAGGACTAAGGACAAGTGGATTAATAGACTCCAAAAGACCCCAGATGGATTCAAAGTTCACGAAGTACTGAGACCAAATGAGTTAGTGACACTTTAGGAAGGATCCCCACTATATGATTTGTCCACTACGATTGGTCAAGATTTAGAGGTGTGATCTCAGTTGTTCTTCTGCACATGACCTCGTGTTTAGCCCCTGTGTGAGAAGGGGTTTCCAACTATTATTATACGAAATTTGTATTTTTTCACTCTTTAGTGCTCTATAGTCTGTTTAGTAGTCTTGGACAATTTACTCACTTTTTCTAGTCCAAAGACCCTAATCTTGTGCTATTGTTGGTGTGCTAAAACCAAAAAAAGTTATATTTTATTTTATTACCATGTGGTTGAATTTAATGGATTTTACTCAATAGGTTCACAGAGATGAAAATGATGATGTGTGAGAGACTCGATTCCAATAGAATGCAAAAGAATGAGATGTAGTTCATTCTTTTTCGATGAATTCTATGTATGGAAAGGAGAATAGTTATATTCTTCTTAACACAAGAAAGTACTCAGAACACGCAACTTTCAATTTCTGGGATCAATTTGATGCCAAACTACCAAGCAGATGTTTCCGAAAACCGAAATGCAGATGCAAAACTAGCTCTTTTTTCAAACATGTAACAAAACAAACTTCCTAAATAATGCAAAAACTTATCTGTTTGATTATGTATGCAATGAGATATGAAAACTTTTATGCTTCTTATCTTTCAAATGAAATGAAAGAGATCAATGTTTGACACAAAAAAACGCGAGGCAAAACAAGAACAAAACAAAGTGCACTCAAAAAATGATGAGAACTGAAAGAAACAAAGTGTGAGATAACTTGTTCATTCAAGGACTCAAAGATGCAAGGGAGAAAGAAAAAAAACACTCATGAAAATCCTCAAATCATGAGCAACAAGAAACAACATTCAAGGATGGGTTGTGGTAAACAAGAGAATCTTAATTGTCATAAAGCAAGATGTTTCAATGAAGACGAAAAATGGCTCAAAACCAAACAACCTTTGCAAACCCTAGTTGATGAAAACTCCTAAAGAATTAAGCAATCTGAAAACTTTGCGAGACAAAGATTAGACAATTGAAAGGAAGGACGAACCAAGCGATCTTGTTAACCTAAGGGCATCACAACTAGGAGATATTTGCAGACTCAAAGAAGGAAATGAAATGAGTAATAAATGTCAAATTCTTAATCAACCAAAGTCAAAGACTAATCAGGAGAGTCTGGCTCAAAAACCTCTCAAAAGCAGACTGAGAAAAGCAGGGCAAAACCAAGCAAAAACACTTAAAAGAGGAGACTGGAACCCCTGTTACCAAAGGAACAGGACACTATGGTGCCCCCTAGAAGGCTTAGGGGGAGCGCCATTCAAGCCAGTGGCACCCTAGTGTGAATTGCAGGGGAGTGTTGATTCTGAAAAAGCTCAAAAATGGCTTCCAACAACTAAAACTCAGCAGAGACTCAATCAATGGCTTTGTAAACTCTTCAAACAAGAAGAGGGAAGGGAAAATAACTCATAATCAAGTATCAAACAAGTAATATCTAATCACAATCAAGGATACAAGATGAAACAAAGGAAAAATTAGTCAAAAGTCGATTCCTAGTGGAGTCACCATTTTTCTATTATGAGAAATCTTACCCTGCGAACAGGCTAAGCTCCCCTTTGGACCAAGACCCCTTCTTTGATCCAAAGACAAAAGAGAACAAGTGGTTGTTACTTTCCCTTTAAATCTAACTCAATCAATCAAGCAAGAGAGAAAAATAATGTGGTATACCTTATTGCGATGTTCGTCCTCACTGCTCCAATCCTTGAGCTTGATATCCAATCTCCTCAATGTGAATGAAGTCCTGTAAAGACTAGAAAATGAAGTCTTCATCTTACTCTATATGATTAGACAAAGAGGATCTATCTATGAAGACTGAAACGAGAAAAGACAAGCAAATGTAGATATAGAACACATGAACTTGAAGGGAATATGCCAAGTTTATATTAATTGGAAATCCAAAAGAAGGCACTTACAAAGCATGCTTGATGATGCAGTATATTCTCCAAGCTCTCCTCGCCCAACCCTTGCATGAATCTCTTAAGATCATAATGATCATACTACAACAATTTCCTTCCCCTTCACCATGGAAATACCTTCAATATATAGGCCCGAGAGGCTCAACCACCGTGAGAAAATGAGGAAAATGGTTGAGGATATGGCTCCTTAAGTTGGGATTTGATCATAATATACAACCATAGTATAGGAGTTGACCAAAACAACCTCATCCCTTTGGAGTTGGCCCTTAGGAAAAGGTGGGAGATTCCATATTTTCCTCTAGCCAAAATGGTGCCCCCCCTTAGTGAGAGACAGAGTGCCATTGGCGCCCCCTAAGCAAGGTAGGGGGAGCGCTAGCGCTCCCTTAGTATGAGTAGGGGAGCGCCACCCTTCATAAATGCCCAAAATTAGTTGAAATTTCCAAGAAAAAGGTCTGGTTCCGGACCCCAAATGGTTGGTTTTCTCTTCCAAACTGACTTAGGGATTTTGACAAATGTATTTCATGGTGTCAAGGGGTTGTGAAACTTAGCAAACTGAATGAGAAAATTGGTAAGGTGCATACGCCACTTGAGACAGTGTTTGCGACACTTAACAAGGTGCATACATTACTTTGCGACACTTAACAAGGTGCATACATTACTTTGCGACACCTACAACACTTAGGATGCGACACTCAAGTGTGGCATTTTGATGTGTAACACCAACCTATGAATACAAGTCATATGGTTGGAGTTTGACCACTTCATTACTCCATTGCATAACATTAGGTGTATAGAGCTGCAGAGCTTGACCAACTCAGTACCAAACAAATTCTCAATTAGGTCTTCAAAGCTTCTTTTGTAGCTATTAGATAAAACAAGGTTCTCATCTAGCCATAAAGGATTATGGCTGTAATCATTGCTTAAAAGAGTAGCTTGGTTAGTTGCATTCCTAGCATTAAAGTCTCCTAGTAGGAGGATATTACCTTCATTTTTCAAACTATAAATATCTCGTTTTAAATGATTATAGGGACAATTGCTATCTAGATTGTTTTTCTTATAAAAAATAGAATTAATAGGTGCAAAATAACAAATTGTTATATACATCTTCTTAGCACTGGTGTTTGAAATTTCTATCCAAATGTATTGATTGAGTGGGTCGATCTTATGAAATTGAATGTGAGGAGAAATGCTCTTTCTAATATAACAAGCTATGCCTCCTACCCCTCTATGATGGGACTTTGTTCCATGCCGACCACAAAACAAAACCTTTTATGGTAGGGACCTTAGACTCTTCATGCTCCCAAGTTTGAACTAGACAAATAATATCAATATCACTAGGATCCAACTTATCATAAGATCTCTGGATCCAAAAAAATTATGGATAAAACTGTGTTTTAGTTTTGAAACGTACAAATTTATGAAGGACTCATTTAATTGGGTTTAAATTATAAAATTAAGTCATATGAATTAATAATTGTAGCTATCCCCGTCTGCCCAAAATTGCAGGAAGGAGATATTTCGAATCCACTTAAGAATTGACATGACTCCATTGGTGGCGTCATCTGCCAAAATTTGGGCTTGGCGCCATATGCAGGAAATGGTGTATTTGCACGAGGGAGATCTGTTTTTTCCAATCCACTTCAAAATTGACACGACTTATTCGTTGTTATTATATTATTATAATATATATATTGTAATTGGTTGGAAGTCAACTTAACTTAACTTTTATTAAAACAAAAAAATTCCATACAGTTTCTATAATGTTTTCTATATATTATACATTTCTATAATAGTGTTTACTTTCCCTGAGGGTTTGCTAGTAATTATTATATTTTTTTTCTTTAGACTAAATACAACTAATATATTAAAACATTTTTAAGAAACAGGAATAAGCAACTTCATTCACTTGTTTTAAAAACTTTTTCCATTACTTTCCAATATTCAACCTCTCCCTTACCTTTTCAAAAGACTTTTGCAAAACATTTCTAAGCTTTAATAATTGCACATGATTCCATTTTTTTAAGAAAAACTTGTAAGTGGCTTAGTTTAAAACTAGAAAAATTATGTGTTGATATGTATTATAGCACCTTTTTCATTTTTTTTTTTTGTTAAATAAAGAAGCCATTTTTTTTTGTTAAATAAAGAAGTCATTCTCATTCATTGCACGAAGACAATGTCACTTTACTTTTCAAGAATCAATTTAAAGGTAGAAAATTATGTGTTAATATGTATTACAACATCTTTTTTGCATTTTTTTTGTTAAACAAGTGTTGCATGGCAGTGGAGTCCCTGCTAGGTTGGGATGGGAGTAAATGTGAGGTAGTAGAGACACGTGGGTAGAAAGTTGAAGTAGATGTGGTTTGCATGCAGAACATAGTAAAGTAAATATATAGTTTTATACACATGAAATATGTACTTTTATACATACGAAATATGTACTTGTATAAATTATATATTTATATTTATACATACGAAATTTGTACTTTTATAAAGTACGGGGAAGATATTTATAGAGCATGCATGGAGCCCTCATTGCATATTTAGCCAGTTTTTGGATTGTGGGTTCTCGAGGTGGCGGGTTCAGAGTTGGGCCTCTTATGTTCCGTGGCCTACCAATAGGACCGATAGTTCCGCGATATACAAAATGACAGGCGAAGTGGCGGACTATAGAAATTTATCAGAAATTAATAATGTCAGTTATACAATAGAATAATAATAAGGTCTGTTACATAGGTTCGTGGAGAAAAACACTAAAAAATTAGCATTGTCGAACTATTTTTCTTTAAAACTAAGGTTTTTCTTAGACAAAAAAGATATAGCATTGCCGAATTGGTTTTCTTTGCACATGTTTTACAGAGCATGGACAGAGCAGTCATTCCATACTTAGCCAGTTTTTGGATCGCGGGTTTTCAGGCTGTCGGTTTAAAAAATGGGCCTCTGTTGTTCTGTGCCCTATACAAATTGACAAGCGGGCTTGCGAACTATACAAACTTATTATAAAAAAATAATGTATGTTACATATATCTGGAAATTACATGAACATTTAAAACATCAACGTCGTTGAAGACCAAAAAATTAGCATACAATAGGAATTTTGCACCCAACAATTATGTCATACACATGAGACAGTAATTTATAGAAGATTATAACATTGTACGAAGATTTATACTAATTTGTATAATGCTATAAAACTTCATACATTTTGTACTGAACAATTACGCAGTTGCAGGTTGGTGGACTTTCGGGTTCACACTTTTCATGTCCATTGTGTTACATGATATACATTTTGCACGAAAGACTTTGGTCATATACATTTTGCAACAAACAATTGCGTGATATACATGACAGAGAGAAATTTATAGAATATTATAACGTTGTATGGAGATTTAAAGTAATTTATATAATGCTATAACATGTCTTAGTTAATGAATAATAAAAGCTATTTTTTTAATTTTATTCAATTTTTTTTTTTATAAGTAAGATTGTATAAAAGTCTGTCAAAATGAAGGAGTACAAATAATTTCCATGGTTTCAAGTTGTAAATACTGAGCTTCCCTGAGGGAAAACCAGCTCAGCCAGTCAAACCGCTTCAAAACTTAAGTGTAGATTGTCACTGATACAAAAAGAGTTCAAAATTTTGGTTCGTAAGGGTGGGCGCTAGAACTGTTGAAATTGTAGATAGCCTAATTATAATAACCATGGAAAAAATGCATGAAAGGTCGCCATGCACATGACAAAACAACAGACAAAAACAACAGAGATCACCGGTATGGGCTAAAGTGCGGAGACACGACCATGCAAAAGCCGCGAAATGTCGTGTCCCTGGGAGGAGGCGGCTCCTCCTGGAGTGGTGTGTGGTCCTGTTGCATAGAGTTCTCCATCCCTGGTGGCAGGTGATCTTCCTTCTGGACGTGCTCCAGGCGTGATTGAAGCCTCTGGTCCTTGCAATCTACATCTGCGTGGCCCAAATTTTCTAGTGGCAACAATGGTGGCGAGGTTGCTACTGCTTGGGCTATTGTTGATTGGGTTTCCTCTGGTGCAGGGAGATGAGCACCTTGTAACGTGGAGAATAACTGTAGGAGTCAAGAGGCTTTTCCATCCAAGCTCTGTAGGCAGAACCAGAGGTTGTCCATGTCCCGACGCAGGTCGAATACCAAGCTCTACACCAGTACAAGGCCTGTTTGCCACTCGCATTCTGGGTCAGCGTTGCAACCCGCTCGAGATTGGGGTTTTCGTTGCGAATTTTGACTGGCTTCCGGACCATCCATTTGAAATTGGGTGTCGTGAAGCTAGTCCTAAAGCGATAGGGTGGTCGGAGAGTTGGGAGGGGCCAAAGGGCCTGGGTGTGAAACATATGCGGAATTGACTAAAGGTCTCGGGTTGTTGTTCAATGAGGCCCTTGAGTAGTGCAACTCCTCCATTCTGTTGGCAAGGGATGTAGGAAGGGGCGGTAGAGATGCGAGAATTTGAGTTGACTGCGCCAGGGAGGAGGACGAGGTGGCCAAAGAGGAGGAAGATAACAAGGAGGTAGCAGGCGGGGTCGGTTTGGCTAGCAAGCTGGTTGGCCTTTGGACTTCCTTCGTAGCCAGGGCATATCCGAGACAGTGGGAGAGAGAAAACGTGACAGGAACATAGCAGAGCAGGAAAAATGTAGAGCAGGGAAAGGTTGGGCAAGAAACCAAGCTCTGAGAAGAAAATGAAGGAAATAATGAGCCATATGGACCCGCTAGAGCAATTAAAATAGGTCGGGTAGTTGGTAAGGTTCCATAAATGGCCGCACACATAGAGTAAAGCTGCAACGAGGGTGTTGGTCCATCGAAAGGATGCGAAGGTAGAGCAGGGTGCACTGAGAGTAATGGCGCTATGCCTCAAGCGAGATGAACTTGAATTGATTAGGCAGTTGAGAGTGAGCGGCACGCGGTCGTCACATCGTCGGCACCCCGAAGTATCGCTCTTGGCTGCTCTACTCGACGTGTGTGTTGTACTAGCAACCCATCTGCGTTAAAGGAAATAAATGCGAAGGAGTACAAACATGTGCGAAAGACTATTGTTTAGATATGCTTTGCATACGACCAAAAATACACATAAACAATAGTAATGGGTTGGTGTGCTGAAATTCGCGCTTTGTTGTTCCATGGCCTACAAATTGCACCCATAGTTCTGCGACATACAATTTGACAATTGGAGTTGTGGACTATTTGATATTTAAGGGTGTACATATGTTACAAAGAAGAGCTACTAGATACCAAATATGTAATTTGATTAACTAGATATATAGACCATTGTGGTTGTCGGGCTGGCAGGCTCAAAATTGTGCTGCCATAGGTTCGTGGACAAAAGCATAAAAAGACTACCAACACCGAATTAGTTTTCCTTAAAACAAAGGCACGGGAGCTTCATTCCAGGTTGTCAGGGTGGTGGGCTGAAAATTGGGCTATTGTTGTTCTGTTGCCAAATAGCATTGAGAGTTCCGTGAAATACAAATTGAGAAGCGGTTTTGCGGACTATTTGAATTTTTGGATCGCGGGTTCTCGGGCTGTCGGGTTGAAAATTGGTTTTATGTTGTTCCGTGTCCTACAAATAGCACTGAGAGTTCCGGGATATACAAATTGACAAGCGGACTTGCAGACTATTTGAAATTTTGGATCGCGGGTTCTCGGGGCAGGGGGCTGAAAATTGGCCTTTTGTTGTTCCATGGCCTACAAAAATCAAATATGTAATTTGATGAAGTAGATATATAGAGCATGCATGAAAGCTTCATTCCGGGTTGTCGGGATTGTGGGCTGAAAATTATGCTTTTGTTGTTCCGTGGCCTACAAATACCACCAAGATTTCTACGATATACAAATTGACAAGCGGACTTGCAGACTATTTGAAATTTTGGATCGCGGGTTCTCGGGGCAGGGGGCTGAAAATTGGCCTTCTGTTGTTCCGTGGCCTACAAAAATCAAATATGTAATTTGATGAAGTAGATATATAGA
>ML778564.1:470418-485342 GCA_009831015.1 Picea engelmannii | reverse complement strand
GGCCTTTGTGACAAACATTGTGCAGGACATGTTGCAAAGATGCAAGAAATGACAGTCTCTTTACGTTTGAGTAGAAAGAAAGTAGTGAACACAATTTTACGACATTTATATAAAAAAATAATAAAACGTGTTACATATTGCTGTAAATTTAAAGAAACACACACACACACATATAAGTGAAATCTGATATCTGAAATTTGAGTAAGTGATTTATGTCATAGTCCATTCTGAAAATGAAAAATCTAGGAACACATAAAAGCAGGAGGAAAACTAGCCTTCCTGAATTAGAGCATAGACGAAACCCTCATTCCTAACTTAGCCAATTTTTGGATCGCGTGTTCTCGGGTTGGGGACCTGAAAAACGGGTTTTTGTTGTTACATGAACTTCAAATAGCATCGAGAGTTCCATGATGTACAAATTTATAATGGGACCTGCGGACTATTTGAATTTCAAGGGGCTCGTGTCCCAAAAATTTAACAGTCGGGAATTACTTTTCTTTACATAGATTTTACACATGGTGGTGGGAAAATGTACAAAAAATATAGTATCAATGTTTGTTACACAGGGTGGTGGATGGGAGGACCAAATAAATAGCATTCCCGAATTAGTTTTCTTTAAAACA
Organism: Picea engelmannii; assembly: GCA_009831015.1. NCBI lineage: Eukaryota > Viridiplantae > Streptophyta > Pinopsida > Pinales > Pinaceae > Picea > Picea engelmannii. The sequence continues at coordinate 484,719 of ML778564.1, read as the reverse complement.
GAGGCTCGTGGATACAAGAAATTGGAATGTATCAAACTATAGGTTCCTGGAGAGCATTAATTGTACATAGAAAAAATGTAATTTTTTAAAGTAGATATTTACTTTTATACATACGAAATATGTGATTTTATATAGCATATACGAAACCCTCATTATATATAGTGTGACGGATTCCAGATTACATACTTAGGCAGTTTTTGGAGCGTGGGTTGTCGAGCTGGCGGGCTGAAAATTGGAAAAAAATGAAATGTGTTACATATTCCTGGAAATTTAAAGAAACATATATATGTGTGAAATATGATCTGTCGAATTTGAGTGAGTGATTTATGTCATACTTTATTTTGAAAAATAAAAAAAGGGAATAGAGATAAAATAAACAGAATGACTTCACATTCAGCATAGTTGAAGATAAAAAATCCAAGAAGACATAAATATATAAGGAGACAAAACAATAGTTTTATTTGGAATATATGAAAAAAATATTAGTGTGTTACATATCGTTGGAAATGTAAATGCGTCTGTCATATAGACCGGGATTGGGGCTCCCGCAGACCATAACATAAATATGTACAAGAAATAGGAGTATGGAAAGAAGTTGGACACACTAGAATGTAATACCTGAAAAGTAGAAATGCGAAGATCAGTTTTTGTCTATAGATTTCTACTCAGAAAATAAATAACTAGATTGATAAATAAAGGACTATCACTATACACTTACAGGGATGGTACATATAAGTAATTTTTTTGTTTCGTTGGTCATGCCTTTCCTTGTTGGTTTTTGTGGGCAGCCCGCTTCAATAATTGGATTGATACACAGAGGATTTATTCATTTGCCTGTTGGATTTTGTGGCTGATCCACTTCAAGTTCTCTTCAATATAGCTTCTCAAGGGGGCGTCGATGATGTCATTGTGGATTCGAATGTTGAAAACTTCATTTTCTAATTCGCTTAGATTAATTGAAAGTTTACATAGACCTTCATGAATATCTCCATTCTGTAGCGAATACCTGACTAGCCAATTGTCCACCTCTTCTTCATCATATTCAACAATTCTATAAAAAAATTCTAAAGACAAGGCCTTCAAATTATCAACTTGTTGATCAAAATATTGCTTGGTTAACGTCAGCAAGTTGAAGATTAAGTTGGGGTCCTGGAAGCCGTTTGTCTTTCCTGCTAAGTCTATTTTGGTGAGCTTTGTGAATAATGTTTCTTTCTTTGATATTGCTTGCTCACACGATTGCACAATTAGGTACAGGTTCTTCACTTTTTGTTTCCAACGTGCTTCTAATTGAGTGATCCTTTTTTTGGACGGGAGATCATGTTGTGTTCTTCTCGTCTCTCACATTTTGTTGACATGAAAGGTGAAAAGGATGACTGAGTGCACATAGAAAGTTTCTTTATTCTTTAAATCCATCTGCAGAAGTAGGACCAAGTTATGTGCCCTGCTCCCCAGGGAATCCATATTCTGTGATGTTTCCCAGGCCTTGGCAATCAGTTCTATTATTTTGTTGATATGTTTCTCGACATATCGTCTACAGGATGAGAGGAAGCTAAAGTACCCTTTTAGATTTGTTACAGGGGTGCACGTAGTCACAGGCATGGTTATTTCCAAGGAACTTCCAAGCAATGGCATAGGAAACAAAGATTCCTCTAATTCCTTAATTTGGTTCTTTAGTATGGAATTTTCGGCTTGAATGACTCCAACAGAATCATGAAGAGCATCTCCGGTTTCCCTATGAAGTTAAAAGATTTTGGATGCGTGCATATTGGAAAGGTCGAGTTATGAATGATGTTTTCTTTTCTTATTTTTTACATCTCTTTTTTCAATGATTAATTTTTTTGATTTGGTTAAAAAAACAATGCTCTCGAATACAAAGGATTCATCTTCATCAAAAATGTCGGTACCAACCATGTCCATTGAGAAGGCATGCTAAATTGCATGTGCGGGATGATCAAGGCTTTAGAATATGCTTTCCAGATCAGCGTCAAGATCCATGTTTTGACAGTAAATTTTAGGCTGCTTCGCCTCCCCTACATTTATTTTTCCATTCTTCTGCATGGGAAGCTCTTGAGGAAGATGTTCACTGTATCTCTACAAAACTTTTGTGGAGCTACTGGCAGCAGCTTATCAAAAGGTTGGTTGGCTCCAGACACTCTTTGAAATGAAGAAATAGAGGGGACAATATAACCCCCCGCAAACATTGCTTCAATGCGTGCGAATGGAAAATCTCCTCATTAATGACAATATTTATGCATGTTGTATGGTGACCTGTTAGAAGTAAAGCGTAGTTATTGCAAACTTAGAAGTGTGAGGGTGAGGGTTACGGCCAACAACATTTAAGGACAGGATGTTTCTTGAACGAACCAAGCTGGTGGTGTGCGAATGACATTGCATGGTATTTGAAATTAAAAATGGGAAGGGAGAAGAAAATGCTTCGCAAAAATTGCATTAATGGCAAAACTTATCAAGCCTTGTGAAAATCAATGACAACTTAGATGGTAGTTGGAAAACGACCTGTTAGAATTAAATATTTAGAAAGAATACATATATACACACAGATATATATATATAAATAGTATTTTTTATCATGCACACATGTGAAGGTAATGACCACGGGGAAGAGCAAGCAAGGAAGGAATAGCCAAGTCTGAAAGTGCATGGTTCAGGATCGCAGTTCTTAGCCGGGCGGGTTTAAAAGAAGGCCTCTATTGTTTGGTGTTCTACAAGTAGCACAAAGTTCTGCGATATACAAATTGAGAAGCAGACTTGCGGGCTAGCCGAGATTTGATAGACCATCTACAGTTTCTGGATCACGGGTTCTCGGGCTAGCAGGGTCAAAAGCGATGCTCTATTGTTCGGTGCCTTCCAAATATCTTACGATAATAAATTGAGAAGTAGATTTGCGAGGTGACTGACTCAACATTCTACTCCATGGCTGGTGGGATCCCACAAACAAGCATTACATATTTGCGGGTTGTACATTGGGCCGATTTCCACCATATAGAAATTGGGTTCTCAGGCTGGAGGGTTCAAAATTTCCTAAGAAAAGAAAAGGGCTCCGTATGACTCCCACTGCACATTTCATAATTCATGTGCAACACCAAGTCTGCGATTACCAGATCAATGTGTGTAGAAATGAGGCAAAATTAAATATGTTCCTTTATAAAGTATAGACATGAGATTTTATAGATCGTGTACCGATATCGCATTCCATACTTACAGGTTCTCAGATGGGAAGGGTAAAAAAATAGGCCTCTATTGTTCTGTGTTTTACAAATAGCACATACAGTTCTATGATATACAAATTGACAAGAGGACTTGTCGGGTGGCTAAGAATTTATAGATCATGTACATTTTGTGCATCGTGCATTGTCGAGTTGGCGGGGTTAGAAACGGGTCTCTATTGTTCAGTTCCCTACAAATTTCTTATGATGCACATATCCCTTATTCCATTCTTAGCCACTTATTTGGATCGTGCACTTGCGAGCTGCACAATGTGCCTCTAATGTTTCGTGTCCTCCAAATAGAAATTATAGTTGGGTGATATGCATATTGACAAATGAACTTGCGGGCTGGTTGTCTCAACATTACAGTTCTGTTGGATGGGGAACGTTGTAGTGTAGTGGCTTCTCGGCGTAAGAAAAAAAAAACATACCTGCAAACAAGTTTGACAAATTCATAGAAAGTAAAGGAAAAAATGTTTACTATGGAACAGAGGAAGAAAAAGAATGCACCTTTGCATTGATTCGTGTACATCTATGGGTAGGAGTTCATTGTGCCTTCTAGTTTTCATTTCTGTTTCTATCAACAAAAGTACAAAACAAAAGGGATATGAACATAAGCTCAGATGTTAAGAAAAAGGCAACTACTATGTACATATATACAAAAAAAAAATGAATAAGATGAATAGAGTCACAAATAGTTTTTTTGAGGATGTACCTTATTTTTCCTTTTTTTGCACAATGTATATTTTATAATTAGAGTAGAAGACCATCTGTATGCTCACCAGAACGCTATGTGTAGAAATCAGGGATATAGATATTCTTTGAAACATAGAAATATGAGTTTGCAATAAGTTTAATGTATATGTCATAATTCAAGTGCAATACCAATTGTATCGTGATCAAACCAATATGTGTCTAAGACAAACATACTATATTGAGAAATGGGCACATTGGACCAGACATGGTCAATAAGTGCGTTTTGCAGATTGGTTGTGTTGTTCAAAAGAAACCGCAGACTGTATTTGCACATGTAGTTTTGCAATTCTTTTGTTCTACCAGTATTTTGTAGCATGTCAATATTGAAGTCTCCTACAAGTACAATGGATCCGTTTAGATGGAAATGGTCCAATGCATTGGAAATAACATTTACTATGTTGGAGAATGTTGCATGGGGAGCAGCATACAGATTTAGTATTGCAACTTCTGTTCCATGGGAAATTTTGTTGGCAAGCACTAGTTCAACATTCTTTTCTTCGATATGTATGTGGTCCAAAATTGGTACATGTTTTTTCACCAGTATCATCACCCCATGTGTAATGTAACTTGATATGCAATTGTGATTTGGGAATTGTTTGTTCTGCATGCATAATTCCATGTGTGTTTCCTGCAAGCACAAAATATTGGATTGCATTAAATCATAGTCATTCAGTATATCATCCATGTGTGCATTTAAGCTGCATGTGTTAAGCGAGAGTATTGATACAGATGAATTTGTTTGTATGGATTGGTAATCATAATGAAGTTTCCATTTTGCGGTGGTCCTCATTCGTTCCATCTCAATATCAACTTTTTGTTTCACTCTGAAGTTATCTTTTGTCAGAGGACTTAGTAAATACAAGGACTCTATGCTTCTGACACGAGACAATGTTGTGTATACAAGTCCATGTATCTGAATTCCAACAGGCTGAAATGAAACATTATCAAGTGTTAGGCCTTGTGATTTGTGGATTGTACCTGCACATGAAAGTTCAATCGGAAACTGTTTGTAAATCTTCAGTCGACCTGTCTTTGTTGATGTCGATACTGGCTTTGATATTCGCAAAATAGGAGTCCAATCGCTTGCAGTGTTTGAATTATATAGATAAGACAACTTGCTTGTTTGTCGCTTGCCTATATGCGGTTCATGGAACTTAATCCAAAGGACATATACTTTTATGTCTTCATATAGCCTTTTAGTATTCCATCTGGACCATTCACCAAGCCATCCTGTGAAAAGGTAAAGTGACTGAATGTTCATGACGTGGGAAATTTCCATGGTTGTCTTCTTCCAAGTCAATTGAATTGATGATGATATCATCACCAGGCATGAGTGAAAGCATGTGTCTATTATGTTTTTCAACATCCTTATTTCGGTAGAATAGGTAAGGGAACGTTGGATCTGTTGGTGCAGGCCGTAAGCACCTCAAATTGATATAGGTCAAGTCATCATATGTTTGGTTGTTTGTGCGCATTCTATTCAGAATTGCAATGAATGTTTCATCTGTCTGGTGCATTGTAGTATGCAACTCAAAGAATTTAATATTGTCTCTCCAGAAGCCATGGGTCATTGTTTCCATGTTAACGATAGGTTGTTCAAATATCAAAGAATCTTGGATGGGTTGTGTCTGGTAAAGATTGCCACAAAATATCATGTCAATGTTTCCAAAGTATTTGGTTTGCACATGTTTTATGCTTCTTAGCTAACTGTCAATGGAATACAAGAATTGACTGCCAATCAAAGATGCTTCCTTTATAAAGACAATTTGGAGTTCCTCGTAAAGCTTAGATAATGTATCCAACATTTCCTTGCTAGTTGGAAGAAACTGTGAATTGTTAAAAGGCATTAAAAATGCAGAGTGGACTGTTGTTCCACCAACATTATATGCAACTTTTCCAGTGTATGCAACTATCAGGCCCTTTGGTTTCATAGGATCAGAGCAATTATTTGAATCATAGATTTTTATAAGCATTTGGAACAATGCGTTAGCTGTGAATGTCTTTCCTGTTCCTACTCCGCCTGTAAGGAACACATGCACATGATTGTTCATGTTCAACCATTTTTTAAGGGCAATGTCCTTTACAACTGTTTGTTGTTCGCGATTCAACAAACGTCTTATTCTGTGGTATTCAATATTTTCAATCAGGAAATGATGTTTTGTAACTTGAAAACCAAGGTTGATATGTTTTTCACTTTCAGCTAATGGAGGACAAGGAAAATCCGCTTGTAAGTCATAGGACTCGGAAGGAGTTATGGTTGTTTTTGGGTTTCTGAATGTCTCATCATGATAGCCAGGGTTTTCTAGGTCATTACGTGCAACTTCTAGATCATCCCATGTTGGATTAACATTGTAGGTAAATCTAGCTTCATTGATATGCACTATAGTCTCAAAGGCAACATACGCAGCCTCCCATGTAAAGAAGTTATGTATTAATGTCTCTTCGTTTTCATGGAATGGAACGTACAACAACAGTTTTTCTCTACAATAGTTTTCATAGTCACAATGTTTATTGTATTTGACAAACTGTATAATAGAGGGTTTTTTTCTTTTTGATATGGGTGTCCCATTTTTTTGTAATGTGATACGAATTATGCTAAGAAGATATGCCTAATAGGAGATGGACACTGGATGTAATAATCAGTAATAGAGCGACATATGACGTCCTATGAATTTTCAGGTTCTTGTTGCAGCAAAACCGATGGTTTAAGCATAAATGTGTGTTTTTCAAGTGGAGATGTGTTTATGAAAACACATTTTCTTGAACTACAAGTGAGGGGCAAAGAGAGGTCAATGTGAACTGCTTCCTAAGAAGACATTTATTGAAGATTAAGCAATGTATTGCCAAGGGTGCGTATCATTTGTATGGCATCAATATGACTTCTTTCGTGTTCTTTGCATATTTTTCTGAATGTAGATGTCACAGATTTGTCAATGTTCATCATATACGAGGTGTAGTAGGATGTTGCAACATATGCATTCAGCACGTACTGTGCATCTGTATTTTCTTTCCACATAACTGGCATGTCCTTGGAGAAACTGTTGTTCCAAATATGGGAGAGTTTTTGTTTAAGGAAAAGTGTTGGTTGCCTGAGCGTTATTTGTATGGCTTGGATGTACTCATCTTCTGATAGATTTACCTATGTCAAGAAGGCATCAAAGCTCGTCATTTCGTCAAATCCTCCTTTTTCTAGAAATGCGAACAAGGATTTAGATTTCTCAACAACAACACTGTCCTCTAAACTAACTGGGTCTATGATTCTTGTAGCTCTCATTGGCGGAACGGGAAAGTTGTATCTGCAATGCGATCTTTTTTGTTTTCTACAACTTCTTGTATGGTAATGTCTATGGACTTTCGCAAGGTCTGGTTCGAAATGATATGTATTGCATGTTATGTATTTATCCATAAATTGTTCGGTCTCTGAATTTTTATCAGCTCCATAGACTGGTACACCCTCTATCCACAATAGTGTGTGGTCATGCTCATTTCCCCTATTCTCAAATTCACTCACAAAAAAGTAGTCCGATATTTTTCTGAAAAACGTTTCATCATGGCATATCAATTGTCTCAAAGAATTTATTCTATGTCTATAGTATCGAGTACATGTCATTGGGTCTTTTCTTATGAGGTAGTCAATGTCATTATTTTCCAGTGTATCAGTTATTTTTTTACGTTTTCTGTTACTATGCAGGTCAGAAACGACAACCACCAATGGATCCCAGCAATGCTTTGCACTTGTAAATGTGATGAAAAATGTTGGCATACCCAATTATCGGATCATTGCAATTTTTTTTTTTTTGGTTGCAAATAGTCAGGAGAGGTGTGGATGTTCTTGAAATCTATGTATCCAATATCAGATTTCAGAATTTTTTCTAGGTTTACTTTGTTCTTCACATCCTTGGCCAACAACTTTCTTCCTTGTAACTGGCCTTTTCTTATTCATACCCACATGCAGGACAGAACTTGCTTTATTATTATGCACATTGTTTTGAAAAACAAATTTGTTATGTGATAGGAGAAGTAATCGCTTGAATGTAGTAGCTCCCATCAGACTAATTTATGATAACTGAATCATTCTGTAATATCAGTTCCATGTGGATCTCCGTAGAATAGTGTTGGAAAGTTCATTTCCTCAGCGAATTTGTCCTTGAATATTCCAAGTGGATGTTGCCCCCTCGCCAAGTGCGATTTCGACAATTTTGTCTTGCAAGTCACAAATGCACTGTGAATCAGTGAATCCATGAACCAATGTTTCAGCAGGTGTTTCAGTCTCTGATTCATCACTTGTATCAGAATCACTATGATTTTCGAGAGTCTCTGCAAAGTTGCCATGTTCTTCTGCGAGAACATTGTTCCAGTTGGCATTTATACAAATGTTCTTTGGTTTGTACAGGGCCCTGGAACATAATTCCTTTAATGCTTTCATAACAACATGCACATGCACTTTTCCTGTATGATACACATTTTTGTATTGCAAGCGTCTTTTCAAAGCCACAACGATTGTAATTGTATTGTTAATGAATTGTGGCAACGCTTTTTGCACAACATCTAGTTGAATAGGCACATTAATAATTGATCTTGTTAAGCCCATCTGGGGCCGCTTATAGCCCCAATGTCTGATTTGATAAAATGCAATTCGCAGAGATACAAGTCTCTCCTCAAGTTCCGTAAGTGCACTTACATCTGCTAGTGGTGTATTACATCTTATTCGGTCAGGGGTTGCAAACTGTGGCAGTTTTCCATTTTCAAGCGATTGTTTGCATGGAAGACAAACTTTCTCACTGGAAAATGGTTTATCAAGGGCTGTCAGTCAAAGGTATTCTTCTTGCAAATCAGGCATGAAAGACTTACTGTTTTTTGAAAAATTTAATTGTTCACAAATTGCACATGCAATGGAAGGAGTGTCTTTCATTTGTTTCATGTAGGTCTGTCTTGCATTTTTTTTTTCACAGGGAAGTATGGGTAGAAACTGTTTCCTGCTTTTCATGTACACCACGAGCTGACACAGTTGCATGACCATTCTAGGATATGAAAGCGCACATGTCTATGTCATGTTCTGCATGAACAAATCTCTTTACATTGTCATATGTGAGTTTCTCTCTAAAAGGAAGTGTAGTAATGTATTTTTTTTCTCTCGCGCATGACCTTTTTCAAGTTGAGGTAACTTACTCTACATTTCTTGCCCAAGGGTGGGATGACCCAGTGGAAATTAGGATGAATTTCACTCTCACCCAGTTTCTCAGAAACTATTTTACATTTTTTGTTCAAGGCCTCTATTTGCTTATCAGAAGTTGGCCGAATTTGGTGAATAATTTTTTTCAAATTGTGATAACTTACTCTACATTTTTTGTTTAAGCCCTCTATGGCCTCATCACAACCGAAATGAATTCTACGAATGTTTTTTTTTGTTCAAGCCCTGTCTGCCCATATCACAACTGGGAGGACTCTCGTTCTGACTAAAAAGCATTCCACGTGTATGCAGATTCAATGTCGTTTAGGTGGCATGCACACTCAACCCTGAACTACCGATATCTCCAAGCAAAGTTTCATAATGGATATGTGTTGTATCTGTTTTCAATGACAGGATGTGAATTGTTCAATCGTAATTTGAATTGATAACCCAGGAATGGACAGTGCAAGATGGCGAGGCCGACCAAACTTGGATCTTCACCCTGAATACCATAGACAATCATTGCAAACAGAATCTGCAACCCCCCATATTCCCTTCTTCATATGGAAGTGCCATGTTCACAAGGTATTTCTACCAACTTTCAACTGCCGACATATTTTCCACGAGATATGGGCAAAGGTGCTGATGCAAGAACCTAAAAGCCCGTTCGTTGTCGCCTATAATCCCATTACAGAAGGACTGTATAGTGTAAATACGTAACGAATGGACATAGAACTCGGCTGCTACTAAACAAAAAATTGAATTAAACAGACTATCTCCACAGCTAGACACAACATTTGTTGCGAGTTGTAAACCATAGCAATCTATGCCATCCAAAATCTGTTTCCATTGTGATTGAAGGTCTTTGAAAATAACGGACAAGTAGATACGAGGGCATTCTATATTGCATATGGAATTTTTTCTGTACAACAGTGATTCATAATGGCCATTGACCATATGCCAACTGATATATTCAACTAGTTAGACAGCCAACGAATACAAAATGTATCTCCCCAAAGTCCCCTCTGATGTGTAGGCAGAACTAGAGATGCAGACAACCGCATCTTTGAAAAATACGTAGACACATCATGTATTCCATGCAACTGCCGAAGAAAATCAGATTCCAGTTCGTATTCATAGGACTGGAAAGCCTCAACATCGCCATTTTTAAAACAGGCCAAGAAATAATCTATCAATCCATTGCACAGCTCGGTTGACGAATACCGAAAATGCAATAGAACCTAGAATGTATTGAAAAGGCAATCCCCAATAGTATACGATAATGCATCCAATCTAAAAAGGCCATTCCTATGAAAAACCATGTCAATATTGTCATGTACAATGGACTGTGTATCTTTTTCATACGACTCAACATATATTACCTCTTTCATCTTTTCAACTGTCATTTTGAAGTTGTTTGCTAGATACTTTCAGTTTCTATCAAAACAGAGAAAAGCATAGGCAAAAAAGAAAAACTAGCAAAATAAAAAAGAAAAGCAAAATAGCGCACCAATCCCTGTATGTATCTTTAAACCTTCTTCTTCTCAACTTGAATTCCCCTAGTTCCCATAGCAGATGAGAAGAAAAAAGACCGACACTGGAAACTGAACCAAACTGAAGAAAGACAACAAAAAAATAAAACCACAACTTAACTCAATAGAAAGAAAACAGGCAGACGTAGTTTTCTGGCCCACTGAGTAGAAGCATACACTGCGTCTACACCTCGCCCGATGGTTCCATCTTCTGATAGCTCCCAACTACTTTCATAAATCCCTCTGCATTGCAATTTTCGGAAAAACTATGGACGCGACATCTGCCATATGAAGACGCATTGTTTCCAGGAACATAAACTAAGAGCACAGACAAAAATGGTCTGGAACAGAATATTGAAAATCACCAAGAATAGAGAAACTTACCCATCAACAAAGGATGAGAAGACCTCAAAGCCCCCAAAAATGAAAACCGCAACAACAGGTCCAACAACTTGCAAAGTTGAAGAACAACAAACCAACGAACAACCACGAAGAGCTCGAACTGCAAGTGCAGGACCTCAACTTTGCCAAGTCATATATTTTTTCTATTACTTGTTGAGATAGATATAAACACCATCTCTTTTATCTTGAACCAGGGTCTGTTGAGCTCCAGCTATATTCCATGGCTAAAAATATTTTTCCCATAGTTGATGTGTTTTTGTAGCTTGATAATTATCAGAATAAGTGTTCTTATGTGACGAATATAGTTCTTTGCTTCCTTTATTTTTCCTATTTTATACTTACTCATTCTTTCCTTGAATTATATGTTTTTAGTTCTAGGCTTAGTTGCATATTTATGCTCGCAGGTTCTCAGGGTGGAAGAGTGATAAATTCTACATCCATCTATATATTCACATCACGCGTTCGACTGACCGTGGTTCGTTTCCACACTTGGCCAATTTTAAGGCCGTGGGTTCCCTTGAAGGCATTATCGAACTCACATGCCTGGTGTTCGGATATACATCATGCACTCAAAACTCCGGTTATCTACAATTCGACCCTAGACTCCTCAAACTCATAAGCCTCACTTTGTGTAACACCCCCACGCTTTGTATGAGAAACTAAATAATATTTCTCGTTCAAAGAGCCAGATTAACTCTTTGATTTCTTACTGAAATCCTGATATTTGATCCACAGACCCTATTGAAACCCCATAAAGTGAACTTGCGCACGGCGCGAGATTCACCTATTTGACCACATTTTGTGACTGCAGGCCTATAAGAAGGTGCTTCGCATTTCGGGACTTCGAGACTTCTGCAAGCGAGTCGATCCTAACTCCTATCTCCTTGAATCCCCGACCTTCGGTTTCTGTCCAAGGCCAGATCTATGATTATGTTCTATCCCCTCAATAGACTGTTGTGATCGCATCGCGATTTCGCGTACCGGGATAGCGAATGTGAGCCAACTATGACTCTTCGTTCCTCGATATACTGGTCTTCGGTAGCTCCTCCCTTAATCTTTCATTCATATGACCATTTGTCACGACCAGGGGCTTAATCTTCCCAACTCGTAGGGACTCCGCGTTTCGCGTAGTTGGAACACAACCAACACCTATATCTCTAAATCCTGAACCCCAAACTCTCGATATCCTTGCACCCAGATCAACGGTCATGGCCCTATTGTGATCCGACGATTCAAATCGAATTGTGAGTTCGGGTATCGCGAGTTCACGAAACTCTACCCTTTGACTTCCTTCAGCAATGAGTCAACGAAATGTTGATCCTTTGCCACGTGTCCTCTGTCGATGGATGGTTCCGATCACTTCGGGAATTTCAGGACTTTGACGAGTCCACTCTCCCGCCTATACAAGGGTTAAGATCGATGGTCAAGGTAGCTCCCAATGGATCCTAGAATCTACGGTCCCGATTCCATCGCTACTTGCGAATATTGAAAGGGGTCAATGCATTAACGCCTGCGCTTCTCTTATATATCCATTGGTCCTGATAGATCTGGGATACTTCCGAAAGGATCTCGTCCGTTCGTCTACCAAACTAAAGGATATTCCCATTCGATAATTAGACTCGCTATCCTTTCAAATATTGGGTAACGAAATTCAATCTCTGAGAGCTTCAAACTCCCAAGAATCTGAAACCTTCGAGATTTAACTCCTTCTTGCACAGGGTTTCCAGACCCAGGTCACATGAACCTTCAGATGGTTCTTGAGAAATTATTCCTAATCTTAGTTGGGTTTCTGGCTAAGGGCTTAGGTACTTTTCAAAGTCCCTAGGCTATTGACCTGAATGAAGTGCCTTCCTAACTCACTGCGTTAGGATCTATGAAACTGGGGCAGGGTAACCTCGTGGGTTTACCGTAGCGGCATACATACCAAGGAGCTTACTCTGATTTTGAGACATGATGCAATCCCCTAGGGAGGTTGCTTTCGAGGAATTAAACCAGGACATCACAAGAGTCAAGAATATGAGACGATTCTCAGTGGAACAAACCCATACTCTTGATTTACTCATTTTATACAAAAACCAACTATGGCATATAAGTACACTCATACATCCATTATTTCCAATCTAAAACACCGGGCAATCATTCAATACAAAAAAAAATTATGGGCGTATAAACATGAGCATGTATCCATGATGTTCAATTCAAAATACAAGGCATAAAACACTTATCAGAACCGCAAGGTGTGATGCCACTGTTGATAAGGGTGCTCGTTTCCACCCAACCATAGGCTCAGTCACTCCCAGTGGATTTATCACTGGCCACCCCCGAGATTAGACCACGATGCCTTGAGATTCAATCTCTTACTTCCAGCTCAACGGAATTTAGGGACGAAGGTTACTCTCCTTCTCCCGATACAAAAAATACACGAGGACGAAGGTTACTCTCCTTCTCCTATCTTGATCCAGTATTTGAGGTTGTCCTCTACAATCCCCTCTCTCTACCTTCTTCCCACACCCACACTTTCTTTCTTGCATCCCCATGCAAGATTGCGTGTGGCACGAATTTCCCGTCCATGGTCAGGTCTGAGAGATTGACGGATGGGTGGTCCACCCCACCCCCTCATTAACTCTTGAGGAGCCTCCCCACCTACCATCCTGACAAAAATTCATTCCTGGGTCAGAGAGTTGTTTTGGTCTTGAGCAAGTAAAAACCAGTATGTATTTGTTCGGTGGAAGTTAACGCAATCATTCCGGGTCCCTTCCACCACCTTTTCATTAGCCATCATGGTCTCTTTTAGCACGTCCCCTCCCCTAGCAGTCATGCAACACATATTCATAACATAATTTACATTCATCGACCTTTTATACAAAGGTCCATCAAATCCAACATTCATACCTTCGAGTTTCCCATAGTTCCTGGCCAATATTGTTATATTTACAGACTGAGGGAAATAAGGTGTTACAATTCCCTCCCCCTTAAAGGAACATCGTCCTTGATGTTCTATCTATCAACTGTTAGGACCCATAAATGTCCCTTTTTCATCACATCTTTTGCCTATTCAACCTTATCATCTCTAAGCTAATGCCTACTATAATGCGTGCTAAGACCTTTTTTTCCCAAGGTATGAATCATTTATCTTGCTTTTATATTTTCATTTACTTATCATGTTTGATTAGTAGCATTCACATGTTTTACCCATAAAATGATTCAACTAATGATC
>ML778564.1:424406-439549 GCA_009831015.1 Picea engelmannii | reverse complement strand
TTTCATTATAGATTCATATTCTTCCTCCATTGCATTTCGCCATTCATCATGTTCATTAGCTTCATCAAAACTCATGGGTTCTATGACATTTGAAATGCTACTCATTAGGGCATAGTCTTTATACCTCTTAGGAAGCCAAATCTGTCTTGAAGATCTTCTCAACTGATTATCTTCCTCCCAACTTTGTGAAGATCTGTCTTCACCTCTAGGTGAACTGTGACTGCTTGAATTGTCCATATCACTGAGTCCTTCTTGTTGTTGTTGTTGCTGTCGTTGTGGGGATGGTTGTTGTTGTGTGGGCTATTGTTTCTGCTTCTCTTCTTTAACTCCTTCATCAAGAAGTCTCTTCCATTCCTCATGACTGTTGTCGTCATGATTTCCTCCTTCCTGCTCATGGAAAAATACATCTCTACTTGCAAATACTTTGTGAGTAGCAAGATCAAACAGTTTGTATGCTTTAAATTCATAACAGTACCCAATGAAAATACATTTAATGGCTTTAGCATCCAATTTCCTCCTATTCTCCTTTGGAATATGAGCAAAAGCCTTACACCCAAATACTTTCAAATTATTAACTGCAGGTTTGGAACTATACAAGGCTTCAAAAGGAGTAACATTATCAAGACACCTTGTTAGACTTCTATTCTTTAAATAAACTGCAGTATTTATGGCTTCAGCCCAAAATGCATTTGAGAGATTATTACCTTTCATCATACTACGTGAACACTCTACCAGAGTTCTGTTTTTCCTTTCAGTGACTCTGTTTTGCTGTGGAGTGTGAGGTACTATAAACTGCTGCACTATTCCATTATCTTTGCAATATTTGTTGAAGTCCCCTGATTTATACTCTCCCCCTTGATCTGAACAGAGGATTTTGATAGATTTTCTTATCTTCTTTTCCACCATGGTTCTGAATTCTTTAAAGTACTCGAAAACATCACTTTTTCGTCTAAGGAAGTAAACCCGTGTGTATCTCGTGCAATCATCAATAAATAACATAAAGTAAAATGCACCTCCTAAAGACCTAGTTTGCATAGGCCCACAAACATCAGTATGCACAATATCTAACACATCTCTCTTTTTCTTATCAGGATTAGAGGGGAATTCATCTCTGTGCATCTTTCCTAATGCACATCCATCACAAGCAACCTTCTCATTCTTTAACACGGGAAGTCCTTCAACCATATTATTTTTCTGTAATAACAATAAATCAGGATGATTGATGTGTCCATACCTTTGATGCCAAAGAATTTCTGTTGGCATAGTGGTAGAAGTTAGTGCATGATGTGCTTTGCTAGTAACATCAAGTTTGTATAGACCTCCTGCTCTGACTCCCGTTGCAACAGTTTGGAAGTGGTTCAACAGGTCCTTCACTATGCAATAATTCTTGAAGAATTCAACCTTCAAGTTCTGATCTGTAATGGTGAACACAGAGATCAAAATTTTCTTTATTCTTGGCACATACACCACATTGTGAATGTGACGAATAGTACCATTCAACAATGTCACAGGAATGTCTCCATATCCCTTGATATGATGAGCGCGGTCATCTCCAAGATATATGATGGCACCATTCTATGTTTCTTTAAAATTAGCATACCAATTTTTATTACAAGTCATATGTATTGATGCTCCGTAATCCACAAACCAAGCATCAGAATCATCTGTTTCAGCAGATAAAGCAGCGTTAGACACAAACAGCCTAAGATCCCGTGAGTCAAAATTCGGAGGTTCGTCAATATCATCACTAGTAATAAATAATCTGAGATCTTGATTTGAATATTTTTCTGCATAATGACCTGAATGTGTTCTAGGTTTATTCCTAGCCTCATCACTTTTCTTCTTATGACAGTCTTTAACAATATGTCCAGGTCAACCACAATAAAAACAACTCTTTGACTCATTCCTGTCAGATTGCATACCTTGATTTGGAGATTGTCTTCTCTGTGATGAACTGTCTCTCTACCATGAACCACCTCTCTGCCATGAACTGCCTCCTCTGCCTCTTACTACTGATCTCCCGCTCACAGATCTATTATTTGACCACAGTGCCAAATATTTACTCGGAGGCTTCAGATTCCCACGCCTCTCTTCCTCTTGCAGCAAAATACCTGTCAGTTCTTCAAACGTAGGAGGTTTCTCTCTTGCTGCAAGACTTGTTATGAACATATGGTAATCTTCTAGCATACCATTTAAGGTAATAGTGACCAGATCAGTGTTGGAAACAGTTTCCCCTATATTTACTAGCTTGTCTTTTACCTCTTTAATACGACCCAAAAATGAACTAATAGATTCATTTCCATCCATCTTAATGCCTAGTAATTTAGTTTTCAGGAACAAAATGAGATTTGTATTGCTAGTTTCATACAATGCTTTAAGCGCTTTCCATGTTGTAGCAGAAGTTGTAGCTTCTCTAATATGTGGAATTATGCTATCTTTAACAGACATACACAACAATACCTTTGCCTTGTTTTCGTTCTTCTCCCAGTCTTGGATTTGTGTTGTTGTCGCACCTGCAACCGCATCAGATTTCAGTTTAGTTCCCTTTGCAATGTTCCAGACACCATAGCCTTCTATGAGCGTCTGCATCTTGAATTTCCAGTTAATGAAATTCGATCCATCTAACTTGTTGGTTTCGTTGAGGTAGGTCTTTGCCAGTGGATTCGCCATCGCTGCAAGATATTCTCTGCAAGTGAAACACCAAGGATATGCAATTTTCTGTTGCTCTGCCTTCGGATACCACCGATCCGTCTCAATCTCAACTCTCAACTTTCACACACAAAATCTCACAAACAATATTCTCTTGAATAAACTTTAATATCCACTTATACTTCAAAATTATCCACTTTGAATAAAAATTCACTTTTAATAAACTCCAAAATAAAACCCACTTTTAAGTAATAATTCCACCTCTATGATCTTTAATAAGAAGACTCCACTTTATAAGAGAACTCCACTTTAATAAAAACTTAAGTTGTATGAAAAAGAACCTTCATGATTTATAAAGAAGTCTAAAATATATACCCTTTCTCATGTGCATGCATAAGAGAAGTCATGGTACTCTTATTCAATACTCCAAATAAAAACTTACACTTCTCAAAAGCTCACACTACCTCACTCAAACGCCCATGCATGTAGGTTCCCCGCTCATGTCTTTTTCCACAGAACTGCTACAGGCCTTATGAATCCTCTTTCAAACCCCTCAATCCACCAAAAAAAATGCTTGTCTCCCTCACAAACTCCACGGATCTACTAATAGGTAACTCACCCCTTCAATGCAGTGCAGACTGTCTACTAAAGCATACAGTCTGTTGAGTGTGTATGCTTCTCCAATCGTCCAAAATATCGAGGTGCTCTTCCACAAACTAGTGATCCAATGGGGATGATCGCGACTCTTCTCCAGCTCGAACCCAAGCATGCGAAGACTCAAGGGTTTCTGCACCTTTTTCCTTTAAACTCCACACATGCAAGCGATAATCCTTCTCCTTGTATACTCAGCAGAAACTCATGCAAGAAAAACGTGGCTTTCCAAACAAAAGTGAAAAACAGAACTTTATTTTACCTCTTCAACGCAATTTCAGATGGATTTGCTCACGCCCCTCCTCGCAAGCTCACGGATTTAGCAAAGCTCTCCCTCTTGACTCTTATAAATTGGTCGTCGGATTTCTCATGAATCCTATCCAATGTTTCTCACGCTATCCACGCCCTCTCACGTGGCTCTGATACCAAGATAAAATAGACGAGACAAACAACAAGGTGAGGCTATGCTCACTTCTATATTCTTCAATGAAAACAGATTACATCCTTATATAAAAAAAGACTCTACAGAGTCGGTTACATGCAAACCAAAGACAACTAGACTCTCAACTATGAACTGACTCTTAACATGCCTACAACTGACTCTCACAACTGAAGCTTATAACTGGTGCTTACTCCATTATTTCCAAGTCTCATTCCTCCTCCTGCTTCTCCAAGTCTCTATAATAGTGTGTAAAGAGGATGATGGGATAATCATCACACTTCACAAAATTGCACAAGAAATCTCAGTATTTTTGTTGAAATTTCACTTTTGGATTGTTGAGATTATTGTTTTTAATGCAAAAAATGGATTCAACACCCTTGAATACCCCCACTACAACTTGATTTTGCAATGTTAACTATTGATATTTGTAATTCCATCAAACGGCCATGATTTTTTCCAAATGTAAGAAAAACATGTTGGTTTCCCTTCCTATCATTTGAGTCGGCCATTTTAAGACTACGCAATCAAATCACTACAGAAAGGGGGTTCCTTGTCCCATAAAAAGTTAATACTCTCATATCAAATGCCAAGAATATTCATATCAAGTTGTATTTCTTGCTTCTTAAGATTTAAATATTAACAAGATATACCAATTAGTTTCTAAAAATATAGAATGGTACTCATTTCATGATTGATAAGTTATTTTTTATTTTTAAAGGAAATAATTTAATGTCGTTCTTGACTTGAAAGGGTAATTAAGATTTGAAACTTTCATCTCATTTTTATTCAAAAGTTGAATACCAACTCAAAGACTTGCCATTTTTGTTAAAATGGCACATGGTTTTGAGAGTTTCACCATCACTACTATAATGTGGAGTGTTGGATAGACCGACTACACTGAGAGGGGGGTGAAAAGTGTAGGGATCTTTTTCCAAAAACTTCTTAGTTAACAATCACCATTAACTCATTATGCATTTCTGTCATTTATAACCACTTAAATGTCAACACATATCAACAACATATATCAACAATATATCATCAACAAGTCATCACCACAAGGAACACAAAGAACACAAGATGTATGTACAATTTTCTTTTTATTACGGAGTACAATCCTTGGGGGTTTTCAACAACAACTAAATAGAGTACAACTCTACAAGAGAACCATCACTATAATGCAAGACTCAGCTTACACCCTCAGCACCAACGGATATGAGGCAACAATCCTCAACAAATATCAATCTGTACCATAAACAAGTGCATCAACCATGCACCAACCTGTGCCAAACAACCTGTAATCAACCTGTACCATAAACAAGTGCATCCAACCATGTACCAAGTATATACCAATCATGTGTCAATTACTCATCAACAATGTCTCATCAATATGTACCAACATCATCAACTATACACCTCATGTATGTGTTAACTCATCAACTACTTGTCTCAACCATGACTAGTTTTGGATTAGTCAACAATCCTAACTTGAAATAATCATAACTTTGTACCTGTAATGAATAAATATCTGAAACTAATACACAATGTTATTCAGTTTTTTTTATGCAATTCCTCCAAGTGTCTCTACCTGGAACCTCTCAGAAAAGGAGTTATAGCAAAAATGACATACCTTGCTGAATTCTAGCTTATTCTAGAGAGTGACCTTGTAGAGCATGTCTCGCACGGAATATTTGTTGAATCGATCTGAAACTATGACAAAAAATACTACATACTGCAATATAACCAACACAATTGGTCTCACTGAATTTGTATCTTTTATGAAGAAGTTATGACGTTTTTACTCAAAGCACCTATTTTAGACTAGTTTTCAGACTAGCCACAAACCCTATTTTCCACGGAGTGTATCTCCAAAAACACAACGACCCACAAGATGAATTTTTTACCATAGATAATTGGATATGTTTCCACAATGGAATATCAATCTCATGGTCTGAATCATTATAGAAAAAAAAATATTGTGAAAATGGTGAGATGACCTGTAAATAACATACCTTAGAAAGCATCATGAAAAGAATTTATCCTCCCTTGAATTTCGGCCCTCTTTTCTTCACCTTCCCTCTGAAATTCGACTTAGATATCCTTTGGTTACCTTAGACACCTATAGATATTCAATATTCTCAAGTGTTCCACACCAAAAATGCTCAAGAAGCTCTTCATCAATCCACAAAAACGATGATCTAGAAGGGACCATTTCTATCTTATTTATACTTTCATCCTCTAGGTCACTTAACCCATTTCTAGGTCACTTAACCTATTTTCCTTATTTTAGGGTTAACCACTTTTCATAAATAGAAAGTTCTCCAATACTTTATCATTTAAACATTCCTTCTTGATTTTGTCACCTTACTTTATCATTTCTTGATTTTGTCACTTCTCTTTATTATTTAAATAATCCACCTTGACTTTGTCACTTTACTTTATCATTTAAATAATGATTTCTTCTTTTAGGTCACTTAACCCATTTCTAGGTCACTTAACCTATTTCTAGGCCACTTAACCCATTTCTATGTCACTTAACCCATTTTCCTCATTTTAGGGTTAACCACTTTCCATAATTAGAAAGTTCTCCATTACTTTATCATTTAAATATTCCTTCTTGATATTTTCACCTCACTTAATCATTTAAATAATATTCTTGACTTGGTCACTTTACTTTATCATTTAAATAATGATTTCTTCTTTTAAGTTCACTTTGACTTCTTTGACCTTGTGGGCTTCAAGCCTTCATATGGGGGTCCTTCAACTTCGTAAGGCCATAACTCTCAAACTGTGAGGAGTTATGTGACATTCCACATACCACCTGAAATGGCATGACAAGCACTATCCATCTAGGATAGTTTCACCAACAATTTCCTTGATATTCATCTCATGGTCCTCCAACCATTCTCCTAGGATAACTCAATCCACGAAGCGTCTTCCCGTGAGGGTTTTCACCATAAGGGGACCACTTTGGAGTTCATCCATTTGTGCACCTTATCAATCATGATAAGACAATAATGAGAGCATGGGTTCTCCAACCATTCTTCTAGGATAACTCGATCCGCAAAGCGTCCTCCCGTGAGGGCTTTCACCATAAGGGGACCACTTTGGATTTCATCCATTTGTGCACCTTATCAATCATGATAACACAATAATGAGTCATCTATACATTTTTCCAAGAATGCATCATATACCAATGAAACAAATCCATCTTGATCATGTATCAATGACAACTCATTGATCTATCTTCATCATATCAATGACAACTCATTGATCCATCTTCAACTATGCATTCTCATCAAGGACAATACATATTACATTACATCAATCATCAATCGATCAATCCTTTGGCATCAATCAATCACTTGAAATCAATCAATGACATCAATCAATCAAACCATTCGCATAAATGACAACATGATCCAACAATCTCCCCCTTTGTTATTGATGGCAATACCAATATTGATGTCAACACCAATTACCAATTATTGATGTCAACATCCAGATAAGGCATGCTCTACATCAATAATCAATGTGACTATCTCTCCCAAATGTGACTATATCTCCCAATCAATAATCATCAATCACAATAATGTGACTATCTCTCCCCCTTTGACATCAATGGAAAAGGGCCATTTTCCTCTTGGGGCTGCTCCCCTTGCTTGAACTTTCCTTGGGGATACTCCCCCTATCTGAGTGCCTTTGATATTCCTATAAATAATCTCTTCCCTTTTGAACAAGGGATATCACTCTAATGTAATGCTGAAAATACATCGAACATACTCCCCTGTGACCATCACTCCTCCTAGAATTATGCCTCTGTTCTCTTTCTTCAAATATAGGGCTCTTTTCTAGGTATGCCTCTGATAAATATCTCCTCCTAGAATCATGGGAAGAAGAATGACTCCCCCTATGGGTATGTCTCCCATATCTTCTCTATGAGATGAATAATGTGCCACCATATGACGATTTTTGGACATGTTCATGCATCAAACTCATGCTATACCAAGAATCATGAAACAAAAGATATGTCAGCAATGAAATAAAGAATCATGAGAAAAATATCAACCAAGCACATCCTGTAAACAAATGTGTGTTTATCATGCGCAACACCTATGTACATCAACCGTGTACATCAACAACATGCAATGTGTCAAAAGATATCATCCATGGAATGTATCAATCATATGCCTCTATCAATATGCCAACATGCGCATCTACGAATATGCCAACCATGTGCATCCACCGATATGCCAACCATGTGCAGCTACCGATATGCCAACCATGTGCAGCTACAAATATGTCAACCATGTGCATCTACCGATATGCCAACCATGTGCATCTACCAATATGCCAACCATATGTCTCAATGTGTAGCCCATCCATATGCTAAATTCTCAATCTTTCCAACAAGTAAGATTCCAATACATCATCAAGATATATCACATAACCAAGGTGTCATAACTTCACTGTCATAACCAACATTGTTCTTCAACAGAAAATGCATCAATCCATACTCATGGGTTAGTGCCATGCACCCAAGATTTTATTTTACATCATCACCTTACATAATCCAATATAGAATCATGAAAACCCACAACAAACAATGTCAAAACCTACAATAAACCATGTCAGACCCTGCATCACAGAGTTATACCATCACATCAAACTGCAATCCCTGTGGATAGCCTTTTTCCTTAGGATTCACATGTGACATCCTGCTCTTGTGCACACTGAGCGGACTTATTCTTTGAGGACACTTGCTAAAAAATGATCCGGATTATTATATTGTTAAACATTTTATTTTGATTATGAGGCGTTATGGGTTGATGATGTGTTGTTTTGCTGCATTAGCATAGACAGGTGCTATTGAATCAGTTTTACTGAGTGTTCAGGATTTCAAACCTCAAGGATGTAGAGGCATCAATGGAACCCCTTAGACTCCAGATTGAATCGGGGAGTGAACTATTGGGGTTTGATTGTTTTATATGTGATATTAGTGCATCTGATTAGATAATGTGATTATGGATATATTTCTGATATGATTCGTTGATAATGCAGGCTGACGATAGCTTTCCGAGCAGACTGACCTGTGGAGTAGAGGGGTCATGCAGGACTACCAGAGATGTTGAGGGAGAGGTGTGGACAACAACCCTGCCATATCCTACTAACACTCTCGTCATGGCTCGAACTATAGGTTAATGATTACCGAGTTTGAGAGGACCCACGATGCCATGAGGGAAGACTGCAATAGTCACTCACGATGATTCTAAGGGGCGCGCAATAAGGCAGGGGTCTTATTCCTTAGAGGCCCTTAGTCTCCCACAAGATCACCTGGCGGAGTATTGACTCCAAGGGTTTTTTATGTCTACCAACTTAGTCAAGAGGTGAGTGGCACTCTTGGAGCATGTGGTGTGTCTTGAAGGGCACATCATGCAAGAAAAAGGGAAAGAGGCGAGTGGCACCCTTGGAGCACGTAGTGCGTCCTGAAGGGCACGTCGCGCAAGAGAAATAGAAAGAGGTGAGTGGCATCCTTGGAGCACCTAGGCATCTTGAAGGGCACATCACATTGTTATTTAATAATTGGATAAACCTAGATGGTTTTAGGACGAATAACGTGTTAAGGAAGATTTAAAACTTTTCCCCTAATAAAATGTCGCCCAACCTAGGAAAATAAAGTCTAGGTATAAGTTATATTGGTGGAAAATTTTTATCAATTTATTTTAAAATATATATATATATATATATATATATATATATATAATCTTCATTAATCTTGTGACAAGAAGGGGGTAAGAAATTAAATTGATTTATAAAAATCTTTGGGATAAAACTTAAAAAGGGGAAATAATTGTTTTACTATATTATGCTAATTAAAAAAATTATTCACTAAAAAAAAAGAAAAGGGGAAAAAGGGTAAGTTTATGCACATGCCTTTTTGAGTTTAAATAAAAAGGGGAAAGAGGGAAATCTAAAATAAATAAGAAACTAGGAACGAGGGAAACATAAAAAGAAAGGGGAAACACTAGGAAAAAACAGATAGTCCATCTTAGTAAAGTATCTAGTATTTAAGAACTTTCTAATTTAAACTCCACTAGTAAATTAATAAGGGGGAAAGTCATTAAAACTTGTAAGGGGATATGGGGACACCTAGGAACGATTCTAGGAGTGCCTTTAGGTGAGTGAGGGAAATAGGGGTAATTAATTAATTAATGAAATTAATTTATGGAGGAATGAAGGGGATGGGTGACACATGTAGGGGGAGGGTTTTTATGAATTATTTTATTAAACATTAAATAAAATGGGATTTTGGGAAAGTAGGGGACTTCAAAACTCTATATAATGGAGGGAGGAAAATGATGAAGGGTCTCTTCTGCTTTGTGTAACGTTACGCTGCAGAAATCTATACTTGACTGACTTAGCTTGTGGGATTTGGGATACCCAACTCGGTGAAGAGTAGTAGCTCGGCCTTACGAGGCGAGCTGGGAGCTAGCTGATTCTCTGGTTAGTGTGTGTGGCCCCTTTGTGGCTCGAGGGGATAAGGGGGAAGAAGAGTACCCATAGCATTGGCTGAGAGGTATCGGTGAAGTCTCATCGATCGAAGAGAGAGATTTGCATGGAGCGTGCGGGACATCAACTCAGAGCAGGCGATTGGGAAACGATACGCTTCCTTTATTTCTGCGTGGTAGATTGTTAGTATGATTTATTCTTTCAGTTCGGTATGCTTAATCAAGTAAAGAATATGATAGTCTTAACGTTCTAGTTGATGACTGAAATTTCCCCATAGGCTTAGCTTGATGTTGATTGATTTCCCATGGCCTTTGATCCTTGCATGTCTTGACCATCCTGAGGGTTTTTTTTATTGCGATGATTGCGGTTTATTTTTTCCTTCGTCCCTAGCTCATCAGTCCATGCTTGAGTAGTCGACCAGGAGTCTGATCTACGGTCGTCGCTTCGACATTAATAGACCTATGGATCTAAATGCCCTTCTTTTCTGTGCGTGGATGATGAGCAAAGGATGTTCCTGTCAGCTGTCTACCTCTGATGCTTATCCTTGGCTGATGGTTTTCCTTGCGCCCTAATGCGTTTATTTAAACCTGCAAAATTTGATTATTGGTGAAGTTTTTATTTAAACTCGTCATGTTTATATCTCGTTGTTATCTCGTTTTTACCTCATTTTTATATCTTGTTGAACATTCCTGTGTTCTTATATCTCGTTTTGATTGCCTGGTGATTGCTACTTCTTTGGCTGCACTTCGTTGACTTGGGGGCGAATTTGCACAACAAACCCTCTATTTTTTTATTTCTGGTCAGTAGTTTGGATTTCCACGTGCTTGACAAAGCTACACTCCTTTCATTCTAGACAACCAATGTGTATTGATTAAGAAGAATTTTACTTTTGGGTGTTTTATTGAATGGTTAATCTCAGTGCATTAAATTATTGGGATGATTTAACCTCAGTAAAATTTGACTGTTTAAACTCAACGATTTGATTTAATTGTATGTTTATATCTCTGTGAATTTGACCAGTAGACCAACGTTTTTTTTAATCCCTGAGTTACAACGACTTATTATTGAACTCACCAACATTTTTATCTCAGATTTTATAGTGCCCTCCATAGTAATTCACCACAAATTTATCTTACCACAACGATTTTCCCTTAAATTGATTGAGTTTGTTGTTGAATGGGCATGATTTGCCATTAAAAGGGTAGCATGCATTTTTCTGATATGTAGCACAACGATTTTCCTTTAAATTGATTGAGTTTGTTATTGAATGGGCATGATTTTCCATTAAAAGGGTAGCTTTTGTTTTGCTGATATGTAGCACAACGATTTACCTTTAAATTGATTGAGTTTGTTGTTGAATGGGCATGATTTTCCATTAAAAGGGTAGCCTACGTTTTGTTGATATGTAGCACAACGATTTGCCTTTAAATTGATTGAGTTTGTTGTTGAACGGGCACGATTTTCCATTAAAAGGGTAGTCTAGGTTTTGTTGATATGTAGCACAACGATTTTCCTTTAAATTGATTGAGTTTGTTGTTGAATGGGCACGATTTTCCATTAAAAGGGTAGCTTGAGTTTTGTTGATATGTAACACAACGATTTACCTTTAAATTGATTGAGTTTGTGGTTGAATGGGCACGATTTTCCATTAAAAGGGTAGCCTACGTTTTGTTGATATGTAGCACAATGATTTGCCTTTAAATTGATTGAGTTTGTTGTTGAATGGGCACGATTTGTCATTAAAAGGGTAGCCTGCGTTTTGTTGCTATGTGGCACAATGTTTTGCCTTTAAATTTGATTAAGTTTGTTGTTGAATGGGCATGATTTTCCATTAAAATGTAGCCTACGTTCGCTGATGTGTGGTACATCGATTTGCCTTTAAAACTGTGACAACATTGTTGTTGAATGACCATGAGTTGATCCTTCTGCAGTTTTCTTTTGTCTTTTATCCTCCTTCAAATTGAGTGTACCCAACATTCTCACTGCCAAACATTAATTGCTACAACAATGTTATTGGACCTATTAATTTCTATGCTTATTGACATGTTAATTACCAGGTTAAATGCTACAACAATGTTAATGGTCAGCAATTTCCTTCTTAATGTTAATAGGTAGCTAGTTATTTTGGTACAGTTACTATAGATAGACGACATGTGTAATTTAATTGTTTACAAGTGTTATAATTGTAACATTCTACATTGATGTAGCTAATGTGGTTATATATCATTAATTGATAGTTAGAATGTAATTTGGGATTAATTTACAATGGCCAAATTAGATTGTGATTAATGGTTAAATGAAATTAGTGAGTATTGACCAAAGTATAGATTAAGCTTGCTAAATTAAGACAATACTCGATTATTTTCAAATGTTATATATTTTGAATTAAATGTCATAATTTCAAGGAAATAATATAATAGTTATAGTGATTAAATGTTATATATCCTTCAATCAATCATTGTGTTATTATATTAGGTTTAATGCCTAGTGTATGATCTTCTATTTACTGATCATTTAGTGGAATTACTAGTTATACTGATTAAATATTATATAGTAATAATTGTTAATGTCTTACACGTCATTCCCACTATGATTGCATTTAAGATTAAATTGATGGTACGTTGATGACCCAACTATGATTCAAACTTGCTCACTTGATATGCTTTTAATGTTAAATTGGATTGGCGTGCATTGACTTAATTGCAATTAGACTTGTTGATTTTTATGTTAATTTAGAATTGTAATTTACGGACTAATTGAAATTGACTTACTAATAGATTAGTAACTGATGCTAAATTAGATGGTCAGATTGACAAATTTTAGATGTGATTAATGGTTGGGTTGTTGACGAAGTCACGTATTGGCTTTATTTCTTCCTTGATTGTAGTTTCCTTGCGTCTGTCGCCCCGTTGCTCGGGATCTGGGCATAGCCTTCTTGTCAGGATTCAGTTCCTAGCGCGTCAGATTATCTAGAGTCCTCGGTCTAGATAGATTATGTTGCACAAAGGTTATCGACGAGTCTATCACCTGGGAATGGCATGATTCCTAATGAGGGGATAATTGCGCACCCTAAGGTATAGAGGTGAAGGATAAGTTGACCGAGGTCTGTGCCTTCCGTGTGGTTATTGTTGGCTGATAAGAGTTGTTGTCAGCGCTTAGGTTGTTACGCCTTCATGCATTTGGTATGCACGCCTTGAGGTTCTAGCCTTGTCCGTCAAGGTCGTTGTGTCGGGAGGGGGATGTTTTCCCTTAGCTTATAGGAACGATAGTGTTTGCGTAGGACGGGTATTCATTTTATCCTTGTTGTCTACCCATGTTTCGCCTAGTTTCTCTTGTGCTA
Organism: Picea engelmannii; assembly: GCA_009831015.1. NCBI lineage: Eukaryota > Viridiplantae > Streptophyta > Pinopsida > Pinales > Pinaceae > Picea > Picea engelmannii. The sequence continues at coordinate 425,960 of ML778564.1, read as the reverse complement.
ATGTGGGGAGTCGTAGTATCATGTTGCCTTGACTGCGTGCTTGTGTTCATCGTCAGTTGTGCGGTTAATTGCTGTTGTCGTCACCATATTTCCTTTCACACCAAACCTAAAAAAAAAAAATTGTACTTCTGCTTCGGTTGTAGTCACGGAGAAGGGTTCGTTACATTTGGCATCAGAGCAGGGTTCAACTCGCGACTTGGGATCACTACGGCTTTTGTCGATATGATTTTATTATAATGTTGCTAGTTAAGTTGACTTGTATTCGTGCAAGTAATCATGGTTAGAGGATTTCGCTGAGGCAGACGATGGGGTGCTAAGGGATGAGGCACGACGCCTCCAGTAGCATCCACTCTAGAGGGGTCTAACCCCCAGGGAGACGAACAGGTTGTTGTTGATACTGAGAGGGACGTGAACCAGTATCAAGTACAATTTAAAAACTTTTTCAACTTATACTTAAACCATTCAACTATATCCAATGAGCAATAAACAATAGTATAAGAGTTACACCAATACACCACAATACACTATGCACAATATATGAGAAATAATCAATATTTATTGTTCAAGGGAAGTAATGACTTCCAAAGGTAGCTACAATTTCCAAATGTAAAGGGAGGGATAAAACTCCAAGAGGAAGATACAATCCTCCAATATCAAGAGAGATTTGAACTCTCCATCCTTGTCGCTTCCTTCCACCCAATAATATATGAGAGATAATAAAACTTTACATTAAATCATCACCATCAACCAATCATCACATAAAACCTGATAATGCTTCCTGAGACTTCTTCAATTTCTGCAATTCTTCAATTCTTGGAGTACTCTGATCCTGTAGATAATATTACTCAATGTATTCTCTGAAACTCCTCCAATTTTCAGTCCTTGAATCCTCCCCCAAAAGAGGTTATAGAAAGAATGGTAGACTTTATTCAATTCTGGTCTATTCAGAAGACCCAACTTGTATAGCATGCCCCGCGCTCAATATTTAACATCCAATTCGAAAACTCACAGAAAAGAAACTAAAGTCCGTACTCTTTCCAATGGAAGTGATTCCACTTCATTTGGATTATATATGAAGAAGTTATGACTATTTTACCTGGAACACCTATTTATTGACTAGCTTCAGGACTGGTCACAAACCCTATCTTCCACAGAGTGTATCTCCATAATTATAGCAAATCAAGAGCTGAAATTTTTACCAGAGGTACCTTGATATGTCTTCTCAATACCATAGTGATTTCACCATCTTAATCATTATAGAAAAAAAATTATAGAAAAAATGGTAAGATGACCTGAAAATAACATACCTTAGAACACATCACCAAAATACTTCATCCTCCCTTGAAATCCGACCTTCTTTTACTTCTTATTTCCTCTGAAATTTGACTTGTATCAAAATGAATGTATAATCATGTTTATTTATACCATTTATGTCATTTCCTTTTAACATTAGGGCCGACCTGACACTTTCTTATTTTGTAATTCTTTTCTTTAATTATCTTCAGGGCCTACATGTACTTCCTTCTTCAATTCACTTTGTCATCTTCAAAAATT
>ML778564.1:385240-410279 GCA_009831015.1 Picea engelmannii | reverse complement strand
TGAAGGATCATCATCATTGTTTACGCAAAGACTTTTCTTCTTAAAGTTATTCTCTTTAAAGAAATTTCTGTGTTTGTATTTTTCCTCATCATCACAAGTCTGATCCTTTCCTTTGTGGGGACATTTATTTGCAAAATGACCTATCCTACCACAGTTGAAGCATTTGAGAGGCAGTTTACCTTTGTATTTTCCTGATCCCTTCTTCAGTCTCTTCACAATTTTTTCTTCCATTTCATCAGGCTCAAAATCCTCATTCTTGTCTGCCTTAAATGATGCTTCTCTAGAGGTGGGTTTATCTTTAACTATTCTCATTTCATATGGAGTCAATGTTCCTAGAAGTTGATCAAACTCCAAGTTTTTTACATCATTAAGTTGTTCTATAGAAGAGAACTTCGGGTTGAACCTATCTGGGAGAGACCTTAAGATTTTCTGAACTAAAGAAGGTTCCTCAATTGTTTCATCAAGTGCCTTCATTGCATTTACCATTTCTTCTACTCTCAGAAAATATTTTCCAACAGTTTCATTTTCCTTCATCTTCAGTTGTTCAAACTATATTCTGTAGGTTTGAAGCTTGGCATCCTTTACCTTTTCATTACCTTCATAACTGCGAATGAGTTTGTCCCACATTTCTTTGGCAGTTCCTAGGTGCATAACTTTCACGAATTCTGCTTCTGCAAGCCCACTCAAGATAACATTCATAGCCTTAGCGTTGAAGCTAAATTATATATTGTCATCCTTATTAGCTAGCACAACTGGCTTTATATAACCATTGTCTACCACATCCCAGACATCTGCACCTAAAGCTATTATGTAGGTTCTCATTCTAACTTTCTAGAAGGCAAAGTTTGTTCCATTGAATAGTGGGGCCTTATTGGTTGAATTTCCTTCATGGCTTGACATATTTAAGCTCTAGGATCTACCTTTAGATAAAAGGGGTCGGATCTGATACCAATTGTTGGACAACTGAGAGGGGGAGTGAATCAGTTGTTACCGTGCTTAAATAGTTATTCTTCTTTTAAAATATTTACAAGGCACTCAATGATGATCACAATAATGCAAGGAAATAAACAATGGCACATTTAGCATAAGTCACATATGTGAGAAACACAGAGACAGATATTTCCCAAGGAAACCCATACAGGGTAAAAAACTCTTCTTCTTTATATGATAAGTATTATTTACATTCTTTACATTATCATACATATGAGCACCAACTCATTGTGAGGCTACAACCTCTGTTTTTGCAAGCTGCAACTTGTTGAGAGCACCAACTCTCTATTTTCTCTAGCACCCACTAGAAGGAAGCACCAACTCCCTCATTTCTTTAGAACCAAATCCATGGTTTCTCTAGCACCAACTAGAAGGAAGCTACAACTCCCTAGTTTCTCTAGCACCAACTAGAAGGAAGCACCAACTCCCTGGTTTCTCTAGCACCAACTAGAAGCAAGTTACAACTCCTTGTGTTCAAGCACCCACTTGAACCTCCGAGGACACCAATCCTCCATAGCACCTCCCTACCACCTTGGATTATAAATATGAAATATTGAAACCTATTACAGTGATATAGTGTTCAATAACAGCTTACCAGTTTCATCACTGTTATGCAAGATTTTGCTACTCAGTCTTCCTCACTGTCTTCCTGCATGCATCCGCTGCCCATTCTGTTCTTCTTCCTTTTGTGATCTGTGTGCCATTCCCATTCAATGCACCTTTTGTTTCCTGTCCATTTCAGCTGCTGCACCACCCCTTTACTTCTTCACACCTGCATTACTTCACCTCAGCAACAACAACCTCATTACTTCTCTGTGCCATGTTCTTATAGCTTTTGTGCACCTTGTGCATGCAATATGCACAATGCTTCTGCATCTCTTCACAGTGAGTGCTTTGTCTGATCATCATTACGACTTCTCAGCTTCTTTGGTAGTTTTCCCACGTGTTCAACATCACTGGATGTCATGCTAAGATTCCTCAACCTCTCTAGCAGTCGAGACTCCTCGTATTTTCTGGCATAGTCAAGCTTATACTTTCTGCTTTAGTTACAAACTTCAACGCTCATCCACTTGTCAGTCCCTCTAAGAATCATCTTCATTCACTGGAAGAATCTTAGAGACCCTTCAGCTCCTCTGGAAATCACATAGAGGTCTCTTCGAATCCTTTGGCAGAGACCATCAATGGTTTCTAGAAGTTAGACTGTGAGGAGCAACATTAGCCCTCCGATCGTGCCCAAAATCCCCTGCACCATTGGATTGACTTCATGTGATCTTGCATTTATTTCGCCAATTCATATTTTGGTATTTTGGGATCCCCGTGGTAAAGATTTCATTACTCTCCATGTATCGATCCCTGAAACTCCGAAATGGAGCTTGTCTGAACTAGCTCCTTCCTTCATCTTCCGGCGATGTGACCAATGGTTGCGACCACAGGTTGAGCCAAAACGTGTTTCTCTTTTCGACATTCCTATGGTATAGTTTCTTGATGCTTCATATCCCAATATCCGAAGCTCTGAGATGGATTTGGATCAATGGTCCACACTCTAGATGATTCGATGATCCAGATCTCTTCGCGATTTCGCATATCGCGATTTCAGGGTTCGCGATTTTGGGGTTTGCGACTTCGAGACTCCTATGGTATGATTTCTTGACATCCCCATTTCCCAATTTCTGAAACTCTGAAAGGGTGTCGAATCAATAGTCCAACCTCTAGATGATTCGACTGTCCAGATCTCTTTGCGATTTCGCATATCGCGATTTCGGGGTTTGCAACTTCGGGACTCCTATAGTAGGAGTTCTTGACATCTCCATCTCTCGATTTCTAAAACTCTGAAGTGATCGGATGGCTCATATAACCCCCTGAGATGGACGGTTGACGAGATTTTGGCGTTTCACATTTCGCGATTTCGGGACTCCTGTTGTAAAGAACCTTGACATTTCCATCTCCCGATATCCAAAATCTCGATAGCCAAAACTCCAAAATGGAGTTTGACCAATCATATAGGTGTTTCACATTTCGTGACTTCGGGACTCCTGTTGTAAAGAGCCTTGACATTTCCATCTCCCGATATCCAAAATCTTGATAGACAAAACTCCAAAATGGAGTTTGACCAATACTTTAATCTTTTCATTCAATCATTGTTGCACTGTTGGTCTTCCTGAACTTATCGACTCTGTGTGAGTTGTGCTGTTGGTCTTCCTGAAATTACTTATGTTCCTGTTTTTCCATCGATGCCATCAATGACAAGAATACTATGCCTGTTAAACATGCCAACCATCATACTCTGCCTTCTGTCTGGAAACATGCCAACACACTAGACCTCGATGGACGATGCCTCAACAACAAACACCTTATCGGGGACCACAACATCAGCAGCAACGTCGACCGCAACAATAGCAGTTTAGTCCTATTCAGTATAACAGACCAGGATTCTAGGCCGGTGGGTTGTCATCTTCTACTTTGGGTACCAGGAGTATTGTACCGAAGAAGGGGTGTTGGACGTGTGGGGAGCCACACTACCAACGCAACTGCTCTATGGAGAGGAATAGAGTGTCTAGATCAGCTGGACCCACTATCGTGTGAGATATGGGCAAGGTCCATCGGATCCATGCAGCGGTGAATAACCGCCAGGAAGAGCACCAGTCAATTGTGCTCGAGACGTCAGGTACCGTTGCTGACCAAACCCTTAGTATTTTGATAGATCTTGATGCTACCGAGAGTTTCATTTCTGGTGCAGCGCTAAAAAGGATTAAGGTAAAGGCAGTCGAACATGATGAGTTTATCTTCGTAGAGATGGATTTGGGAGCCAAAAAGAAGTTTGGAGGAAAGGTTACGGGTTGTACCCTTAACTTGGGCAACTTTGTCACTAGGGCCAACCTGTACATCATGATCTTAGGATCTTATGATATCGTGATTGGTATGGACTGGTTTTAATCGCATGAGGCGATACTCAACTGTAAGATGAAACGATTGAGATTGGTTGATGATGAGGGAAAGAGACACGTGATTGTAGGTTGGAACCAAGGATTTTCCATGAGGTTCATCTCTTCCTTGAAGCTACGAAAGAGCATGTGCAAGGGGTGCAAGATTTATGTGATCCTTGCATTAAATGAGAAGGGAGTAGCAGAAGGTCTAGAACACCTTCCTGTGGTGAGAGAGTTTGTGGACGTATTCCTAGAGGAGTTACCTGGGATTTCCTCAGAGAGGGAATTGGAGTTTACTATAGACCAAAAACCATGGATTGAACCGATAGCGAGAACGCCTTATTGGATGTCGACCCTGGAGTTACAGGAGTTGAGAATGCATCTGAAGGAATTGCTGGACCTGGGACTGATACGTCCAAGTGTGTCACCATGGGGTGCGCCCGTTATTTTCATACGAAAGAAGGATGGGTCATGGAGGCTCTGCATTGATTATCGTCAATTGAACAAGGCAATGATCAAGAATCAATATTCGTTGCCGAGGATTGATGATTTGTTCGATCAGATGAAGGGTGCGACAATATTCTCAAATATCAATTTGCGATCAGGGTATCACCAGTTATGGATCAAGGAGGATGATGTCCCTAAGACCGCCTTTAAGATGAGGTTTGGACATTACGATTTTATTGTTTTACCATTTGGACTGAAAAACGCCCCAGGGGTATTTAAGAGTTTGATGAACAGGGTGTTCCGCGAGTACTTGGACAAGTTCGTCCAAGTATTCATTTACGATATTTTGATTTATCTCAGATGATGGAGGAGCATGTCAAGCACTTGCGCTTGGTACTACAGTGTTTGCGAGAGCACAAATTGTATGGGAAGTTGTCCAAATGATCATTTTATCAATCAAAGATTCACTACTTAGGGAATGTCATCTCCGTCGAAGGTATCGTCATGGATCCCCCAAAGGTCGAGGCTATTATGGAATGGCATGCGCCGACAAATGTCTCAAAAGTACGTAGTTTCATAGTTTTAGCAGGATACTATCAACGGTTCATCGATGGATTTTCGAAGATAGCAAATCCATTCATGGAATTGCAGAAGAAGAATAAGAAGTTTGTTTGGACCGAGAAATGCGCGGAAGCATTTTAGAGGCTCAAGGAGTTGTTGACAACAACACCGATACTAAAGGTCCCTGACATGGATGCGGACTTCTTGGTATGCACTGTCACATCCAAGGAAGGCTTAGGCGGAGTATTGATGCAAGACAGTCTAGTGATCACTTACATCTTAAGGAAACTAAGAAGGCATGAGGAGAACTACGCGACTCATGATTTGGAGTTGTTAGCCATTGTTTATGCCTTGAAGGTTTGGAGACACTACCTTGTTGGATGAAAATTTGAACTAAAGACGGACCACTATGGACTACAACACATCTTTACACAAGACCTGAATGCACGACAACGGCGTTAGTTGGAATTACTTAGCAAGTATGACTTTGAGATTACTTACATAAAAGGAATAGTGAACCGAGTGGCAGATGCATTGAGTCGGAGACCATACATATTTTTGGTGTTTCCTCTTTAGATGAATCTACGTGAAAATATTCTAACTTTACAACATGAGGATGATTGATACAAAGAGGGTGAGGGTTTTATCGAACAAAACACAATGATGGTACCAATATTTGAAGGATTTACGTTTGACAATGATGGATTATTGATGTTTAAAAATCGAATTTATGTACCACTGAACGACGAGTTGAGGAGCTTGATCCTAAGAGAGGCTCATAGAGAAGTTTACATGGCTCACCCGAGAGTCACGAAGATGAGGGCAGATATTAAACCCTTATTCTTCTAGAAGGGAATGAAGGTAGACATAGTCAACTTTGTGGCCAGATGTCTAGAACGTCAGCAAGTAAAGGCTGAACATAGACACCCAACAGGATTACTACAACCACATGCTACTATGGAATCGAAATGGGAGGTTATTTCGATGGATTTTATTGTTGTATTGCCACTAATGGCAAGGAGACACGACTTGATTTTCATAGTAGTAGGCACGCTGATGAAGAGTGCTCACTTTACTGGACGATTTTGGATGAGTTTCCAAGAGGCCTTGGGAAGCCAACTTAACTACAGTATTGCGTATCACCCGGAGACTGACGGGCAGACCGAACGAATGAACCAGACCTTGGAGGACATGTTGTGCATGTACGTGATGGACCAACAAAAGCGTTGGGAAGAATTCTTGCCACTGGTGGAATTTTCTTATAACGACAGTTACCAAAGCACCATTAAGATGGTGCCTTTCGAGTTTGTTTATGGGCGACCCTGTTAAATGCCTTTGAGTTGGGATCAGCCCGAGGATAGGGTCCTGGTGGGACCAGAAGTGATCCAAGAAATGGAAGAGAAAATGAAAACCATAAAACAAAGGATTAAAGAAGCGCAATATCGACAGAAGAGTTATGCCAATGCACACTGTGTCGACCGTAGTTATGAGTTTGGGGATCGAGTCTTCTTGCGGGTTAAATCGCATAAGTGTTCGATCAAGTTTGGAAAGGGAGATAAACTCTCTCCTAGGTTCATGGGACCTTTAGAGATTGTGGAGAAGAAGGGGCCTGTGGCCTATCGACTAGCCTTGCCTGATTCTTTGCGGCGCATGCATGATGTTTTTCGCGTATCTATTTTTGAGACATTATATTAGAGATCCTACACATGTTATTGACATGAGTTCCTTCCAAGTATCGGATGAGGGGGCACTCACGGCTGATCCGATCCACATCTCGGATCATTGTGTTTGACAGCTACGACGTAGAACAGTAGATCAGGTCAAGGTCCAGTGGGACAACTATAGTCTGCACTCGGTGACCTGGGAGGACACATATGATATGCGCTGACAGTTTCCATTTTTGTTTGATAGATAGACTTATGATATTGTGATACACATTATTTCAGCACTTACTATAACACTTCGGGACAAAGTTTAGACCAAGAGGGGGTGTATGTAACATCCCTCTCTTGCACACACTAATAAAACTTATTCTTTGAGGACCCTTGCTCACAAGTGATCTGAATTATTATACTATTAAACATTTGATTTTGATTATGAGGCGTTATGGGTTGATGACATGTTGTTTTGCTGCATTGACATAAACAGGTGCTATTGACTTGGTTTTACTGAGTGTGCAGGATTTTAGACCTCAAGGATGAAGAGGCATTGATGGAACCCCTTGGACTCTGGATCGAGTTGGGGATTGAACTATTGGGGTTTGATTGTTTTATATGTGATATTAGTTCATCTGTTTAGATGATGTGATTATGGATATATTTATGATATGATTCATTGATGATGCAGGTTGACGATAGATTTTCGACCAGAATCACATGTGGAGTAGAGGGGTCAAGCAGGACTACCAGAGATGTTGAGGGAGAGGTGTGGAAAGCATCCCTGTCATAGCCTACTAGCACTCTCGTTGTGGCTCGAACTGTAGGTTAACAATTACCTAGTTCGAGAGGACCCACGATGTCTTCAGGGCAGATTGCGATAGTCGCTCATGATGATTCTAAGGGGCACACAATAAGGCAGGGGCCTTATTCCTTAGAGGCCCTTAGTCTCCCATAATATCACCTGGCGGAGTATTGACTCCAGGGGTTTTTGATGTCTACCAAGTCAGTCAAGAGGTGAGTGGCACCCTTGGAGCACGTGGTTCATTCTGAAGGGCACGTCGTGCAAGAAAAAGGGAAAGAGGTGAGTGGCACCCTTGGAGCACATAGTGCGTCCTGAAGGGCACGTCGCACAAGAGAAACAGAAAGACGTGAGTGGCACCCTTGGAGCACCTAGGAAGCCTGAAGGGCATGTCACATTGTTATTTAATAATTGGATAAAACTAGATGGCTTTAGGATGAATAACGTGTTAAGGAAGATTTTAAAAATTCCCCCTAATAAAATGTCGCCCAACCTAGGAAAATAAAGTCTAGGTCTAAGTTATACTGGTGGTAAAATTTTATCCATTTATTTAATATATATATAAATAAATAATAATGATAATCTTCATTAATCTTGTGACAAGAAGGGGATAAGCAATTAAATTGATTTATAAAAATATTTGGGATAAAACTGAAAAAGGGGAAATAATTGTTTTACTATATTATGCTAATTAAAAAAATTATTCATTAAAAAAAAGGGGGGGGGAAAGGGTAAGTTTCTGCAGATGCCTTTTTGAGTTTAAATAAAAAGGGGAAAGGGGGAAATCTAAAATAAATAGGAAACTAGGAAAAAGTGGGAAACATAAAAAGAAAGGGGAAACACTAGGAAAAAGCAGATAGTCCAACTTAGTAAAGTATCTAGCATTTAAGAACTTTCTAATTTAAACTCCACTAGTAAATTAATAAGGGGGAAAGTCATTAAAACTTGTAAGGGGATATGGGGACACCTAGGAGCGATTCTAGGAGTGACTTTAGGTGAATGAGGGAAATAGGGGTAATTAATTAATGAAATTAATTTATGGAGGAATGAAGGAGATGGGTGACACATGTACAGCAAAGGTTTTTATTAATTAATTTATTAAACTTTAAATAAAATGGGATTTTGGGAAAGTAAGGGACTTCGAAACTCTATATAATGGAGGGAGGAAAATGATAAAGGGTCTCTTCTGATTTGCATAACGTTACGCTGCAGAAATCTATACTTGACTAACTTAGCTTGTGGGAGTTGGGATACCCAGCTCGGTCAAGAGTGGTATCTCGTCCTTGCGAGGCGAGCTGGGAGCTAGTTGATTTTCTGGTTAGTGGGCGTGGCCCCTTTGCAGCTTAGAGGGATAAGGGGGAATAAGAGTACCCCTAGCATTGGATGGGAGGTATTGGTGAAGTCTAATTGGCTGGCAAGTGGGATTTGAATGGAGTGCGCGGGACATCAACTCAGAGCAAGTGATTGGGCAACGGTACGCTTTCTTTATTTCTACATGGTAGATTGTTAGTATGATTTATGCTTTCAGTTCTGTATGTTTAATAAAGTAAAGAATATGATAGTCTTAGCATTCTAGTTGATGATTGAAATTTCCCCATAGCCTTAGCTTGATGTTGATTGATTTCCCATGGCCTTCGATCCCTGCATGTCTTGACCGTCCTGAGGTTTTATTTTTGATTGCGATGATTGCGGTTTATTTTTGCCTTTGTCCCTAGCTCATCAGTCCACGGCTGAGCAGTCGGCCAAGAGCCTAATCTACGGTCGTTGCTTCGTCGTTAATAGACCTATGGATCTAAACGCCCTGCTTTTCTATGCGTGGATGATGAGCGAAGGATGTTCTTGTCAGTTGTCTACCTCTGATGTTTTTCCTTGGCTGGTGGTTTTCCTTGCGCTCTGATGCGTTTATTTAACCCTGCAAAATTTGATTGCTGGCGAAGTTTTTCTTTAAAATCAACATGTTTATATCTCATTGTTATCTCGTTTTTACCTCGTTTTTATACCATGTTGGACATTCTTGCGTTTTTATATCTCGTTTTGATTGCTTGGTGATTGCTACTTCTTTGGCTACACTTCGTTGACTTGGGGGCAAATATGCACAACAAACCCTTTCTTTTTATTTTTGGTCAGTAGTTTGGATTGCCACGTGCTTGACAAAGCTACACTCCTTTCTTTCTAGATAGCCAGTGTGTATTGGTTAAGAAGAATTTTACTTCTGGGCATTTTATTGAATGGTTAATCTCAACACATTAAATTATTGGGATGATTTAACCTAAGTAAAATTTGACTGCTTAAACTCAATGATTTGATTTAATTGTATGTTAATATCTCTGTGAATTTGACCAGTAGACTATCTTTTGCTTTAATCCCTGAGTTACAGCGTCTTATTACTGAACTCAACAGTGTTTTTATCTCAGATTTTACAGCGCCCTCCCTAGTAAATCACCACGAATTTATCTTACCATGGCGATTTTCCCTTAAATTGATTGATTTTTCTGTTGAATGGGCACAATTTGCCATTAAAAGGGTAGCCTGTTTTTTGTTGATATGTAGCATACTGATTTGACTTTAAATTGATTGAGTTTGTTGTTGAATGGGCATGATTTGCCATTAAAAGGGTAGCCTACGTTTTGTTGATATGTAGCACAACGATTTACCTTTAAATTGATTGAGTTTGTTGTTGAATGGCCACGATTTGCCATTAAAAGGGTAGCCTGCATTTTGGTGATCTATAGGACAATGATTTGCCTTTAAATTGATTTAGTTTGTTGTTGAATGGGCATGATTTTCCATTAAAAGGGTAGCCTGCATTTTGCTGATATGTGGCACATTGTTTTGCCTTTAAATTTGATTGACTTTGTTGTTGAATGGGCACGATTTGCCATTAAAATGTAGCCTGCATTCACTTATGTGTGGTACAACGATTTTCCTTTAAAAATATGACAGCGTTGTTGTTGAATGACCACAAGTTGATCCTTCTGCAGTTTTCTTTTGTCTTTTATCCTTCTTCAAATTGAGTGTACCCAGCGTTCTCACTGCCAAACATTAATTGCTACAACAATGTTATTGGATCTGTTATTTTCTATGTTTATTGTCATGTTATTTGCCAGGTTAAATTCTACAACGATGTTAATGGTTAGTAGTTTCCTTATTAATGTTAATAGATAGCTAGTTATTTTGGTACGGTTACTATAGATAGACGACATGTGTAATTTAATTGTTTACAAGTGTTATAATTATAGCATTCTACATTGATCTAGCTAATGTGGTTATATATCGTTAATTGATAGTTAGAATGTAATTTTGGATTATTTTAGAATGGCCCAATTAGATTGTGATTAATGGTTAAATGAAGTTAGTGAGTATTAACCAAAGTATAGATTAAGCTTGCTAAATTAAGGCAATACTGGATTATTTTCAAATGTTATATATTTTGAATTAATTGTCATACTTTCAAGGAAATACTGTAATAGTTATAGTGATTAAATGTTATATATCCTTCAATCAATCATTGTGTTATTAAATTAGGTTTAATGCCTAGCATTTGATCTTCTATTTACTGATCATTTAGTGGAATGACTAGTTATATTGATTAAATGTTATATAGTAATAATTGTTAGTGTCTTACATGTTATTTCCACTATGATTGCATTTAAGATTAAATTGATGGTACGTTGATGACCCAACTATGATTCAGACTTTCTCACTTGATACACTTTTAATGTTAAATTAGATTGGCATGCATTGACTTAATTGCAATTAGACTTGTTGATTTTTATGGTAATTTATAATCTTAATTTACAGACTAATTGAAATTGACTTACTAATAGATTAGTAACCGATGTTAAATTAGATGGTCAGTTTGACAAATTTTAGACATGATTAATGGTTGGGTTGTTGACGAAGTCGCATATTGGCTTGAGTTCTTCCTTGATTGTAGTTTCCTTGCGTCTTTCGCCCTATTGCTCGGGGTTTGGGCATAGCCTTTTTGTCAGGATTCAACTCCTAGTGTGTCAGATTATCTAGAGTCCTCGGTCCAGATAGATTATGTTGCACCAAGGTTATTGATGCGTCTATCACCTGGGAATGGCATGATTCCTGATGAGGTGATCATTGTGTGCCCTAAGGTATAGAGGCGGAGGATAACTTGGCTAAGGTCTGTGCCTTCTGTGTGGTTGTTGTTGGTCGATAGGAGCTACTATCAGTGCTAAGGTTGTTATGCCTTCATGCGTTTGGTACACGAGCCTTGAGGTTATATACTTGTCCATCAAGGTTGTTGTGTCAGGAGGGGGATGTTGTCCCTTAGATTATAGGCGTGGTAGTGTTTTCGTAGGGTGGGTAGTCATTTTCTCCTTGTTTTCTACACATGTTTCACCCAGTTGCTCTTGTGCCATTGCAGGGAGTCATAGTAGCATGTTGCTTGGACCGAGTGCTTGCATTTGTCGTTAGTTTTGTGGTTAACTGTTGTTGTTGTCACCATCTTGCCTTTCACACCAAAAAAACAAACACACAAAAAAAATGTACTTCTTCTTCGCTTGTAGTCGTGGAGAATGGGTCATTACATCACCACATATACACGTCCTGCTGGATAGACATCTCGCGTATTTACACAACCTATACAAGATTAGCCTGTGTATCTATGCGACTGATACCACTGTCACCCGCGTATTCCTCATTAGATGACATTTTTGAACTTCCCTTCAGTATTTCATTCTGTTTTGGCTTCTCTGTCTTCTTCACCCACTTCTGTAGATGTCCTTGCTCCTCAGAACTTGAGCTCTGAGCATCCATCTTTTCAAATATGTCTCCCTTCCTTACTTCATTCCTTCTTCTAGACATGCTATGCAAAGTCCTCATCATGGACTTTCTTCTTGTGTTCCATCACTCCTGGGATTTGTGGCCAAATCCACTATAGCTGTAGCATATCATGGTGTTACAGTGAACATAAATGTGTCCTACTTGATCACATCTCCAACACCTTATGGTGTTATGAAATATTCCATTATATATTATTTCATAATATCTACATTCAAAAGCTTTGTGACCATATTCATTACATGAATAACAATGCCCATGAAAAATACTTTGATACCTTTGCTTTGGTGTCCCAAAGATAGCTTCTTGATGTCTTCCTTGCTTTGTTCTTTTGAAATTTTCCTTGCCTTGTGTAGATGGTTGCTTTGCAACATTGTCTTCCTTATTTGATGGACTTACGTCATTCTTATTTGAGGTGCTTGCTTTGGCATGTGTAGCTTCTTCTTTGTATCCAATACCTGATTTATCATATGGTGATCTTTGACTTTTCAAGATCTCATTCAAGATTTTTGAGCTATTCAAGAGTTTATTTGATTTCTCCACTTTCTTTCTAAGATCAACAATTTTAGCTTCTAACTTATCACATGACTCTTCTAAAAAAACCTTGTCCCTTTAAGTTTAAATATTCTTAGTTGTAGGAGGAGGGTTTCAAGAAGTTGATTTTTCAGTATGGAAGCATGTGAATCCTAATTGTGAGGACTCAATGATGAAGTAGACAACAAACAATCTTTCAAGGGTGAAGGGTGTTATGAAAAACTGGGTTGTGGGACATGAAAAGAAACTTTGAGAAGACCTGGTTGAGATAGAGGATAAAATTCGATGGCTTTATGAAGGAAATTCAATTGGAATCTTCTCAAATTAAAATAAAATAGCATTAAAGGATTTGGAGTCTAATATATCCTCATTGCTCGAAAAGGAGGAAGTTAAGTGGATATTAAAGAGTTAAGAGTTGTGGATTCTTGAAGGTGACAACAATACGAAAAAAAATCATAACTTTGCTAACTTTCAAAAGAATACCAATTTACAATTTGAAATATCTTGAATGGGGTTGGAAGAATGGTGAAGTCCTTTTCTTAGAATGTTGAAGCTGGTAAAAAACATTTCAAATATTTGTTCTATGAACCTAGAACTTGCCACATTGGTTAAATCATGAAATTATTACAATTGGTTTTGAAGCTTATAGATGAAGACATGAACCACTCTTTGGAGGCTGATATTACCTATGAGGAGGTTCTTTCAAAATTGTCCTCTTTCAAGAAGGGGAAAATTCCAAGGCCTCGTGGCCTTACAACTGAATTTTTTTGGGGCTTTTTTGACTTAATAAAATATGATTTGGTTAAGGTTGTCCAAGAATCGATGTCCTTGGGGAAAGTATTGGGATCACTCAATACTACATTCATGGCCCTAATTACCAAAAAAAAATACACATTATCTTTTGAAGATTTTAAACTAATCTCCCTATGTAATTTGATTTATAATCTGATTTCCAAAATTATTGCTAATCATTTAAAAGGATTGCTATCAAGAATTATTTCAGAAGAACAATTCAAATTCCTATTCAATATTCAAATTCACGATGCAGTGACCATTGATTAGGAAGGAATTCACTCCATAAATACATCAAAGGTGCATGCTTTCATTATAAAGATCGATCTCGCAAAATCCTCTAATAAGGTGAATTGGACTTTCAATATGTTGATGTTATTGTAGCTAGGAATGAATTTACAATCAGTAAATTGGATTATGGGATGTATATAACCAGTGTCCCTTGTTATGTTTCTAAATGGCTCTCCCTCGAGTTTCTTTACGATATCCATAGGTTTGAGACAAGGATTCCCTATATCCCCCTTCCTTTTTATATTGGTGGCAAATGGTCTAATCTTGTTCATAAAGGATGCTAGAAGGAGAGGAGTTTTAAAAGTGGTTAAAGTTTCAAATTTTGTGAATGTTACACATCTCTTATTTTTTGATGATGTCATGTTGTTTGGGGATGGGAAATCACAGGAATTGAGATCATTAAGAACCATTTTGGACCTTGATTGTAAGGTCATGGGTATGGAACTGAACTTAACAAATTCAT
The DNA here is from genome assembly GCA_009831015.1 of Picea engelmannii. Classification (NCBI taxonomy): domain Eukaryota; kingdom Viridiplantae; phylum Streptophyta; class Pinopsida; order Pinales; family Pinaceae; genus Picea; species Picea engelmannii. Next base: position 396,008 of record ML778564.1, on the reverse strand, counting down.
GTATGCTCTTGAATGTATTCCAATGGATGTTTCAAATCAACTAAAAGACATTATGCCAATCACTTGCATTGAGTTTGAGAAAGGATTCAAGTACCTGGTTTTTTACCTAAAACCCAACAAATACCATTTTGAGGACTAGTTGTGGCTCTACACAAAGATTGAGGCTAGAATTTTGGTTTGGGTAAACTTGTGTTTGTCTCAAGGTGGTCATCTTGTGCTAATAAAAGTTGTTCTTGAGATCATAACAATATATTGGACATCCATTACCAAGGTGCCAACAAGAATCCTTACAAAAGTAAGGAAGAAACGATTTGGGTTCTTATGGTCAGGTAAAAAAGTGTCTAAAGTTATTGCTCTAGTAAAATGGTCCACTCTTTCTCTCCCTAAAAAACTTGGAGGATGAGGTATCAAAAATATTTACATATTTAGTAATCCCTAGTGGAAAAAAGTCTCCAGTGTCTAGTTTATAATGATGCTCTCTAGGGGAAGGTAATGAAATTAAAATATTTTCGAGATTAGACTATGAAGGATTGGTTTAGAACTAAACAAAAGACTCCAAATTGTTGTTTGATTATTTGAAAAGTCTTTGTGGATGTTTCCTCGCAAGTTGGTAAGTGGTTATCTTGGAGGATTGGAAATGGCAAGAAAGTATGGATAGGTGAAGACCCATGGATCAGAGTAGTAGGAAACCATGTGCTATCAAATGATATCTTAAATAGTTTACATGAAAAAGTCTTTTTTTGTTTAAGTGATGTCAGTAAGAAGGATAGAAATGCTCCCTGGATCGAGGGTTGGTTGATAGATGTTGATTTACAGTTGGTTGGTCCTCAAGTAGAAGAATGGAGGAACTTCATAAAGCTACTAGTTATAGGTACAATTAATTTATGAAAAGAAGAAGATAAGTTAGAATGGTCGAGGAATCCAGGGAATGGAGGTTTCACTGGAAAGTTGGGTTATGAAGCATATATGGAGGAGGATAAAAAAGTAGAGGAAAAATGGTGATGGGACTTGATATGGAAATTGTGAAGCCCGTTGAAGGTCAATATCATTGTTTGGTTTTCTCTCTCGAATAAGATTCTGACATGGGACAATGGTTTAAAAAGAGGATGGATCATCCCAAACAAGTGTTTTCTATGTAAATTATATGAAGAGCCATTTTATCATCTGTTTGTTACTTTTCCTTTCTTTAAGGACGTATAGAAAGTGATATCCTCAAGACTCTTCTTAAATATTACTTGGAATAATTTTTCTTTAGAAGGATGTCTGCATGAGTGGATGAGGAATGTTCCTTTTGTTGAGCTTAAATCACTTCCATGTCATCTCATTTATAATTTGCGGTGGACTCACAACCGAGCAATATTCCAGGATATTATCATGCCTATCGAGGTGGTTAATCAGTTAGTTTTAAAGTCTTTCATGGATTTCAAGGCTTGTTTAGAGAAAAAGAGAAAGAAATCAATTGTGAATTTGGACTTCAATATGTCTACTTCATGGGGGTTCTTTGATAGATCAAGTCAAGGACATCTAGTGGAAGGTGGAGTTGGATTTTTTTTCTATTTAAACCAAATACATTACTTTTACTTGAAGTATGCAGTGGGCATAGGATCCAACAACAAGGAAGAGTTAGTTTCTTTGTGGGATCTTCTTTCTTTATCCAATCGAATGGGATATCGGAGATTACAGGTAATGGGTGACTCTAAACTGATAATATTTGAGTGGATAATTTAGAACTGGGACCCATAAAAAGAGCATGTGGAGCACTGAAAGGAACATTTGAAAGATATCCTTTACTCACATCAGTCATTAAATGAATGTTTTAGCTTATGGGCTTTCAAAGAAATAACTCCTCCTTCATGAAGGGATCTATGTTGAGGAAGAATTTAACGAAGGAGTTCTACTATCGCACATGGAAGTTTGGTACCCTTAGTCATCATTTGCTTTTGTTTCTTTCTCATGTTTGATTATGATTTTGTGAACATGTGTTATAGATGATGTTTAAGCTTCTTAGTTGGATCTAAATAAAATAAAATAAAATAAAAAGTCAAGAATGTATGAGGAACATAATATTGTCCTTTTTGGTTTTAAAGATTAGGTAGTTAAAATTGCTTTTTGAAGGATATTGGGATAGCTCTCATGTCCAAGTATAACATGCAATGTTATTTAATATGTATATTTCTATATGAGAATAATGATTTTTTCCTTGGGTGTGTAACAATTAAAATGTACAAACAATATTAAAAATAAAATATACATATTTTGTAACTTTTTTCCTATAACTCAAATCCTATTCCATTTATTTTTAATAATAGTTTACTAATTATAAATTTAATAAAATCTAAAAAACTAATTTTACTCAATTAAAATGATTTTTTTTTAACAATATAAAACTCCAATTATTATTTGATCATAATTTTTTTTGATATCTAAATTATTCATTTAATTATATTAAATATAAAATTAAATTTATAAATACAACAATTAAAAGAATCAAATTCCTCTGCTCTTGTTTTGATTGGTTCCTTCTATAATAACCTATAGTAATATTTTCACATTTATAAAATTCTAAAAAAGACATATTATTAATCTTCATAATACATTGATGTAATCATAAGAAAGATGATTCAAGTATAAAAGCCTGGGTCGTAATTATATATAACCATAATTATATAAATAATAATAAATAAATATAGTTGTTTTAAATTTTATTTATTTACATTGAAATATAATTTAATATTTTAGATTTTAGGGAATAATTTATTTTGGTTATTATCTATAGGAATTTTAGTTATTAATGAATGGTTAATGTTAATATTAATATGATGTTATAGGCATTTTAGTCATTAATGAATGTTTAGTCTCAATATAATGTATTATACTTTAGTTGTATTATTTTATTTTTTTATAACATTTTAATTTATTTATTTTTTATATTTATCTATTAAATACAAATTAATATTTTATTAGGAAAACATATTTTAATAAATGTGATATGTTTGATAAATAAATTTTAAAATATATATTAATAATTTTATAAAAAAATTGTATTTTAGATAAAACTTTATATAGTAATCTAGTTTCAAAGGGCTATTTTATTGATGTAAGTTGGAATACTTTTGAAGAATATTTGGAAAAGAAATATATTTTCATATTATTTTTTATTAAAATGTATTTATTTATGTAAAATAAAAAATAATTTTATAAATATGACAAATTTTAAAAATATATATATTTATTTATCAAATTTTATTAAAAATTTTACAATTGTTTATGTAACTTTTGTTTAATTTTTTAAGATTGTAAAGATTTAGAAAAACAATATTTCTATTTTTTATTTTTTAATAAAAAGTTTACTTAATTTACATTTGTTAATTAATGTACACTTATTTTTTAAACTTTTTTTTTTTTATCTTTGAAAAATTAGATGATTATATACTCTTCCAATTGAAATTAAAATCAGTCCTTCAACTTTTAATCATTAATCCCTACCAGTGTACTCATCACTCTAGAGCTATCAACTATTTCTTATCGTAAACAAGTGCTATTATAGTAGTATTTCCCTGCCTCAAATGTATTTGGAAAGGCATGGAAATAATATATGACTAACTTTGCTAATCATATATTATTTCCATGCCTTTCTTTTGCATTGGGGGCCTTTCTAGCCTAGATTCTAGTAAGGGATTCTTAATCTAAGCCAATGGGTTGGTAATATTTATTATTAAATCACCCGAGGATCGCACCCGGCCTGAGCCACACCAACCCTTAACATGGTTGGATTTTTTTGTCCCCACAGGTTTCGAATCGGTGACTTTAACATCACGAAATGGCTTAACAACACACTCTGTCACCGACTGTCCTACACCTCAGGGACTGATTTTTTAAAGAGTTATTTTTATTTATTATTATTATTATTTTTAAACTAAACAATTTAAAAAAAATATTTCTTATAATAATTAAATAACACCTTTTATTTTCAAAACTTTTAATTTTCACAACAATTTCTATGTTTCATTTCCACAACTTTTATGTTTCATGGTGGCTTTATACATATATCAATAGCCCGATTTGCTCGTAACAAGAATAGTCCATAGCTCCGGTCTACATTACAATAATCAAAGAATAACTTCTGGAAAACAATTAGTCATACCCTATCTCCATAAATAAATTCCTTTTCATCGATTAGAATTAATAATAATGGGTTGAAAAGGTCTTTTTCAACTAATTTAACAATTAATGTAATATTTATTTTTATTTTAAGAGTCAACATTAAAATTAAATATAAATAGGTTCTTTGTCATCGAAATAATTAGGTCGAAAGGCGTATATCTATTGGAGATGGGCACAATTAATCACCTTTTAATTTAAAATTCCATTCTGATGGCTAACAATTGAAAATGCTGGAATATTCTTAGTCGTCCTCCCAAATCAATGAATGTGATTTACTCTTAATAACTTCCTTATATTTTTGAATGCATCATTAACCTGTTTACTTTTTAACATTTACCTAATCATATTAAGAAATTACTGTACCACCATATGATTGTCACGTTTAACTGATTAACCTTTCGAATTACCACATTTAAGATTAATTTTTGGATTTCCTCAGCTCTATGTGCGTTTCAGTTGTCCGTGTGTTTCAATTCACCAAAGTATTGTCCGTCCAGATAACTCTCGGTTTTCACTAGCCGCAACACCAACCACTTTGTGGTTGTGCTAATCTTATCATCAAATAGTATTAATAACTAGGCGACAATGTCTTCTTAACTAATTTAACAATTAATATAATATTAAAAAAAATTAAAATTAAAATTAATAACATGTATATTTTTCAGGATCGTTAAATCTAAACTTAACAGTTAGGAAGATTATCTTTTTGGCTTTTCATTTTTAAACTAAAGCTTTGATTTTCGAATCTTCACATTGTATGGTAGTTTTATGACATACCATTTCAATAGCAAAGCTAGAAAGACTTAGTAAATATTATTTCAATTCATTTTATCAATATTTTTTTTTGGTAAAACAATTAGTTTAATAATCAATATAAATCTAGAAAGGCTTAGTAAATATTATTTCAATTCATTTTATAAATATTTTTTTTTAAACAATTAGTTTAACAATCAATATAATGTTATAGAAGAAGGTTAAACGTTCTATGATTTTGATTTTCCACTTTGTCATTATCAAATTTAATTATAAATTTTTTTGTTGAAATTGCACTTTTGGATTGTTGAGATTATTGTTTTTAATGCAAAAAATGGATTCAACACCCTTGAATAACCCCACTACAATTTGATTTTGCAATGTTAACTATTGATATTTGCAATTCCATCAAACATGCATGATATTTTCCAAATGTAAGAAAACATGTTTGTTTCCCTTCCAGTCATTTGAGTCAGCCATTTTAAGACTACACAATCAAATCACTATAGAAAGGGGGTTCCTTGTCCCATAAAAAATTAATACTCTCATATCAAATGCCAAGAATATTCATATCAAGTTGTATTTCTTGCTTCTTAAGATTTAAATATTAACAAGATATACCAATTAGTTTCTAAAAATATAGAATGGTACTCATTTCATGATTGATAAGTTATTTTTTATTTTTAAAGGAAATAATTTAATGTCGTTCTTGACTTGAAAGGGTAATTAAGATTTGAAACTTTCATCTCATTTTTATTCAAAAGTTGAATACCAACTCAAAGACTTGCCATTTTTGTTAAAATGGCATATGGTTTTGAGAGTTTCACAATCACTACTATAATGTGGAGTGTTGGACAGACCGACTACACTGAGAGGGGGGTGAAAAGTGTAGGGTTGTTTTTCCCAGAACTTCTTAGTTAACAATCACCATTAACTCATTAATCATTGTTTTCATTTACAACCACTTAAATTCCAACACATATCAGCAATATATCATCAACAAGTCATCACCACAAGGAACACAAAGAACACATTATGGATGTACAATTTTCTTTTTATTACGGACTACAATCCTTGGGGTTTCTCAGCAATAGCTGAATAGAATACAACTCTACAAGAGCACCAGTTATATAATGCAAGACTCATCTTACACCCTCAGCACCAACTAATATGAGGCAACAATCTTCAACAGATATCAATATGTACCATAAACAAGTGCATCAACCATGCACCAACCTGTGCCAAACAACCTGTAATCAACCTCTACCATAAACAAGTGCATCCAACCATGTACCAATTATATACAAATCATGTGTCGACTACTCATCAACAATGAATCATCAATATGTACCAACATAATCAATTATACACCTCATGTATGTGCCAACTCATCAACTGTTTGTCTCAACCATGACTAGTTTTGGATTAGTCAACAACCCTAACTTGAAATAATCATAACTTTGTACCTGTAATGAATAAATATCTAAAACTGATACACAATGTTATTCAATTTGTTTAATCCAATTCCTCCAAGTGTCACTACTTGGAACCTCTCAGAAAAGGAGTTATAGAAAAAATGGAATACCTTGTTGAATTTTGACTTATTCTAGAGAGCAACATTGTAGAGTGTGCCTCACATGAAATATTTGTTGAATCAATCTGAAACTGTTACACAAAATACTAAATGCTACAATATAACCAACACAATTGGTCTCACTCAATCTGTATCTGTTATGAAGAAGTTATGATGTTTTTACCCGAAACATCCATTTTAGACTAGTTTCCGGACTAGCCACAAACCCTATTTTTCACGGAGTGTATATCCAAAAATACAATGACCCACAAGATGATTTTTTTACCACAGATAATTGGATATGTTTCCTCAATGGAATATCAATATCATGGTCTGAATCATTATAGAAAACAATTTATTGTGAAAATGGTGAGATGACCTGTAAATAACATACCTTAGAAAGCATCATGAAAAGAATTTATCCTCCCTTGAATTCTGGCCCTCTTTTCTTCACCTTCCCTTTGAAATTCGGCTTAGATATCCTTTGGTTACCTCATTCACCTATAAATATTCAATATGCTCAAGTGTTCCACACCAAAAATTCTCAAGAAGCTCTCCATCAATCCACAAAAATGATGATCTACAAGGGACCATTGCTATCTTATTTATACTTTCATCCTCTAGGTCACTTAACTCATTTTTAGGTCACTTAACCCATTTCTAGGTCACTTAACCTATTTTCCTTATTTTAGGGTTAACCACTTTCCATAAATAGAAATTTTTCCAATACTTTATCATTTAAACATTCCTTCTTGATTTTGTCACCTTACTTTATCATTTCTTGATTTTGTCACTTCTCTTTATTATTTAAATAATCCACCTTGACTTTGTCACTTTACTTTATCATTTAAATAATGATTTCTTCTTTTAGGTCACTTAACCCATTTCTAGGTCTCTTAACCTATTTCTAGGCCACTTAACCCATTTCTATGTCACTTAACCTATTTTCCTCATTTTAGGGTTAACCACTTTCTATAATTAGACAGTTCTCCATTACTTTATCATTTAAATATTCATTTTTGATTTTTTCACCTCACCTAATCATTTAAATAATCTTCCAGACTTGGTCACTTTACTTTATCATTTAAATAATGATTTCTTCTTTTAAGGTCACTTTGACTTCTTTGACCTTGCGAGCTTCAAGCCTTCATATGGGGGTCCTTTAACTTCGTAAGGCCATAACTCTCAAACCGTGAGGAGTTATGTGACATTCCACATACCACCTGAAATGGCATGACAAGCACTATCCATATAGGATAGTTTCACCAACAATTTCCTTGATCTTCATCTCATTATTTCACACAAAAGCATGGGTCCTCCAACCATTCTTCTAGGATAACTCAATCCGCAAAGCGTCTTCCCATGAGGGCTTTCACCATAAGGGGAAAACTTTCGAGTTCATCCATTTGTGCACCTTATCAATCATGATAAGACAATAATGAGAGCATCGGTCCTCCAACCATTCTTCTAGGATAACTCGATCTGCAAAGCGTCCTCCCATGAGGGATTGCACCAGAAGGGGACCACTTTGGATTTCATCCATTTGTGCACCTTATCAATCATGATAACACAATAATGAGTCATCTATACATTTTTCCAACAATGCATCATATACCAATGAAACAGATCCATCTTCATCATGTATCAATGACAACTCATTGATCCATCTTCAGCATATCAATGACAACTCATTGATCCATCTTCAACTATGCATTGTCATCAAGGTCAATACATATTACATTACATCATTCATCAATCAATCAATCCTTTGGCATCAATCAATCACTTGAAATCAATCAATGACATCAATCAATCAAAATATTGGCATAAATGACAACATGATCCAACAATCTCTCCCTTTGTCATTGATGACAATACCAATATTGATGTCAACACCAATTACCAATTATTAATGTCAACATGTAGATAAGGCATGCTCTACATCAATAGTCAATGTGACTATCTCTCCCAAATGTGACTATATCTCAAAATCAATAATAATCAATAACATCAATGTGACTATCTCTCCCTCTTTGACATCAATGGCAAAGGGCCATTTTCCTCTTGGGGCTGCTCCCCCTGCTTGAACTTTCCCTGGGGCTACTCCCCCTATTTGAGTACCTTTGATTTTCCTCTGAATAATCTCTCCCCTTTTGAACAAGGGATATCACTCTGATGTAATGTTGAAAATACATCAAACATACTCCCCTGTGACCATCGCTCCTCCTAGAATTATGCCTCTGTGCTCTTTCATCAAATATAGGGCTCTTTTCTAGGTATGCATATGATAAATATCTTCTTCTAGAATCATGGGAAGAAGAATGACTCCCCCTATGGGTATGTCTCCCATATCTTCTCTGGGAGATGAATAATGTGCTACCATATGATGATCCTTGGAAATGTTCATGCATCAAACTCATGCTATACCAAGCATCATGAAGCAAAAGATATGTCAACAATGAAATAAAGAATCATGAGAAAAATATCAACCAAGCACATCCTGTACAAAAATGTGTGCTCATCATGCACAACACCTATGTACATCAAGCATGTACATCAACATCATGCAATGTGTCAAAATATATTAGCCATGGAATGTATCAATCATATGCCTCTATCAATATGCCAACATGTGCATCTACGAATATGCCAACCATGTGCATCCACCAATATTCCAACCATTTGCATCTACCGATATGCCAACCATGTGCATCTACCAATATGTCAACTGTGTGCATCTACCGATATCCCAACCATGTACATCTACCAATATGTCAACCATGTGCATCTACCAATATTCCAACCATATGTCCCAATGTGTAGCCCATCCATATGATAAATGCATGCATCAAGCTTTCCAACAAGTAAGATTCCAATACACCATCAAGATATATCACATAACCAAGGTGTCATAACTTCACTATCATAACCAACATTGTTATTCAATAGAAAATGCATCAATCCATACTCATGGGTTAGTACCATGCACCCAAGATTTTATTTTACATCATCACCTTACGTAATCCAATATAGAATCATGAAAACCTGCAACAAACAATGTTGAAACCTCCAATAAACCATGTCAGACCCTGCATCACACAGTTATACCATCACATCAAACTACAATCCCTGTGCATAGCCCTTTTCCTTGGGATTCACCTGTAACATCTCGCTCTTGTGCACACTGAGTGAAATTATTCTTTGAGGACACCTGCTCGCAAGTCATCCGGATTATTATACTATTAAACATTTGATTTTGATTATGAGGTGTTATGGGTTGATGACATGTTGTTTTGTTGCATTGGCATAGATAGGTGCTATTGACTCAGTTTTACTGAGTGTTCAGGATTTCGGACCTCGAGGATGCAGAGGCATCGATGGAACCCCTTAGACTCTGGATTGAGTCAGGGAGTGAACTATTGGGGTTTGATTCTTTTATATGTGATATTAGTGCATCTGATTAGAAAATGTGATTATGGATATATTTCTGATATGATTCATTGATGATGCAGGTTGACGATGGCTTGCCGACTAGACTCACATGTAGAGTAGAGGGGTCATGCATGACTACCAGAGATGTTGAGGGAGAGGTGTGGACAACATCCCTACCACATCCTACTAGCACTCTCGTTGTGGCTCGAACTGTAGGTTACCGATTACCTAGTTTGAGAGGACCCACGATGTCGTGAGGGAAGACTGCGACAGCCGCTCGCAATGATTCTAAGGGGGGCGCAATAAGGAAGGGGTCTTATTCCTTATAGGCCCTTAGTCTCCCATAACATCACCTGGCAGAGTATTGACTCCAGGGGTTTTTGATGTCTACCAAGTTAGTCAAGAGGCGAGTGGCACCCTTGGAGAACGTGGTGCGTCCTGAAGGGCACGCCACGCAAGAAAAAGGGAAAGAGGTGAGTGGCACCCTTGGAGCACGTAGTGTGTCCTGAAGGGCAAGTCGCGCAAGAGAAACAGAAAGAGGCGAGTAGCACCCTTGGAGCACCTAGGCATCCTGAAGGGCACGTTGGGTTGTTATTTAATAATTGGATAAACCTAGATGGCTTTAGGATGAATAACATGTTAAGGAAGATTTAAAACTTTTCCCCTAATAAAATGTCGCCCAACCTAGGAAAATAAAGTCTAGGTCTAAGTTATACTGGTGGTAAAATTTTATCAATTTATTTAAAATATATATATATATATATATAATAAATAATAATGATAATCTTCATTAATCTTGTGACAAGAAGGGGGTAAGAAATTAAATTGATTTATAAAAATCTTTGG